>JABUQX010086503.1:52500-55000 GCA_015478945.1 Trachelipus rathkii
AAAGTGTAGGGCTTCAATCCCTGCCCAGGTGGTACAAACCTACCCGCTCACAAACTCCCACCCCCTTCTCGTCTATCATGCAACCTTTCTTCTCGCCTCTCTGCAAACTCACATTTCTCCACAGACCATTCCCTTTACCTTTGGTAGACTCATCCACTTTTCTTTCCCGGTCTCCCTGCTGGTCGGTTCCAACTCACTCCGCTATACATACCAGAGATTCAAGAGCAACTGATATCATATCAACTTTTTACATGACCAAAACCATCTCAACATGCTTTCATTATTCTCTTCGTTTTACTCCACCATCTCTGCTTTCACTCATCCAACAACTCCTGCTAATACGTTCCATTCCTCATTTTATCAATTTCTTCTCGCACCTAGCATCGCCCTAAGATTGTGCATCTGAACACATTGAACTTTTAGATCTATACTTCTTATTCCAGACCATAGTCCTCACTACTATACATTAACACAGTAACAACATACCCTCATGCATGACCCTAGCGCACTCCAGACTTAGTGCTTTTACCAACGATTTAATTGCACGCAGCCACCTTCTGCCTATTCACTTTAGACCTGAGCGGACGACACGCTGCGCCGTTCGTTTCCTTTCTCATCCAACCTATACCTCTAAATATTTAAATCAGACACTTGTTCCAGCTTTGCTCACCATGAAATAAAACTAACATAAATTTTGATATCAGCTGAGGACTGTCCTAAGACTCTACACCATAGAAACCTTACTCTTAATCTATTCGTTTACTTCAAAACCCCCATGATTCCTTTTCAAAAAAGCAGAAAGTGCACACATTCTATTTGATCAAGATAATACTCTTCTACCAAAGGTGGCTCTCCTTACACACATACTCTCTCTTACAGGTACGCCACAAAGAACCAAATCATCCGCATATAATAGGTAGCACCTCCCTTCCATTCTCCAAACATCTAAACACCACATTTCTTACAACCACCCACCTCTAATTTTTCATAACCTCAATCCATATAACAAATTGAATAACCAAGAGACATAACACAACCCTGTCCTCACTCCGCTATTAATCTAAACCAATTACCTTTGACCCATTTATACTTGCAAACATCGTCCCTCAAATATGAGACACATCAATAGAGCATACTTTTGATTCATTCAAGAAGCTTCCACCAACACCAATATCAACTAACAACTGCCATAGAGCTTCCTATTAACCCTAATCATAACGCCTTGTTTGCAAATCCATAGAAGCCTAAATTACAATTTATTCCTTCTTCCACCTAATTTTTCACCTCACTCATTTGTTTCAATGCAAAGATTTGATTCCACACATCCTCTACCACTCTCTAACTAAACGCACCTTGTTTCTCACCAATGCAGGTCCTTCAGTCACTCGATCAGCTCTTTCGGGCCAAACCTACAATATATCTCCTACAACACTCAATAAACTTATTCCCCTATAATTTTGACAGTTTCCCCTTATCTTCCCTTACCCTTATTTTTAAAGGGTACTATTACTGCTCTCCTCCAATCCCTTCGAAACTATACCCACCCTCCATAAACGCTTTTTATTACACAACTTCCAAATCCAATCAAATCACGATCTCGCCTCCGTTCTTGATCATTTTCATTACTCAGTATACTTTCATCTATACCTGACAGTATTTAGACCATTCTTTACCTTTCTCACTTTACCCCTATAATTTACCTCCTCCTTGCTAATACCTCATCCCCAAATATATTATGGTTGACACTAACTCTTGCACCATCCAGAACCACACTCATATTCACTATCACACATAAAAAATTTCTATACATTATTCGCTCAATATTTAATCAGATTCTCGAAGTATTCTTTCCACACACCCTCTCATACCCATTTCATCAGTTACAAAAGCACCATCACCTATTCATTATTCTAAAGCAGGTTCCCCTATTCTACTTCTTAACCCTTAAAACGCGTCTCTTACCGTGTCCAGAAAGAGCTTCCTATTCCTTTGTAAGTCCACCACTTCATCCTCCTTCCAAACTGTTTTATTTACCTCTTACTTTTCCTCTCTATCTAATCACTCACTTTTAATTGTATTTCTTTTTTTTCCTCCTTATATAATTCCAAGCATCTTTCTTTTCAAATTATATCTCAACTATATACATTTGCTTTTATACATTCACCTATCTCACACAGTAATTCTTTTTTACTTTCTACCGCTGTGCATCAGCATCTTCATTCCAGCATCACTGTTAACATTCTACTTTCCTATATTAGCACATCCACATACTTATTTGCACTGCTAACAATTACTTCGCTTCATTTGCTCCCAGATTTATTCCAGTTTTTACTTGTTCACTATATATAAGTAGCGCAGATTTACTTGCGAGCGCATCTACATCACTTTATTTCCCTTCATAATATTCCTCAGACATTTGAAATGTTATTCACATTTGGTTATACTATCTCACTCTTAATTTTTAAACGCAGCTTCCTTCCGTATTCAAACCACCTCCTCT
>JABUQX010086504.1:0-2500 GCA_015478945.1 Trachelipus rathkii
ATATATATATATATATATATACTTATATATATATATATATATATATATATATATATATATATATATACACATTTTGATTATGGTATGTATGACATTCCAGTGCCTAATGTTTCGCCTTTCTGTTCTGCGTTCATATCCACACTCAAGTTATGCGTTCATATCCACACTCATCCTCCAGACAACATATCATATACACATACTTATATTCACACCCCTCTTCTAGACAACATCTTACAGACATCCCTATCCCTTATATCCCCATGTGTGGGAGAAAAATTGCCGACATCGTATGTGCGTGTCGTAGAAGGCAACAAGTAATAGTGACTTGGGTTGGCTGACCACTACCACTTATCTTTTGCCAGGAATGCTAATGCATAGCCTCAGAGAAGGTCGTGATCGCCATAAGCGGCGTTCTATCTTTTCGGCGAAAATGTATGAATTGTATGGGGTACATGGAAGGTCAGAGGAATAAATGTTGAGGAGAAGAGGAGAGAGGTGATGGATTGCATTTAGAAAGGGCAAATTTAGATTTGCTAAGCTGTGACAAAGATGGAAAATGGTGAAAATAGGTGGTGTGGTGTGAAATATTTTGCATGTGAGTGTTCAAAAGAATGAGAGGGGGATAGAAAGATTTGCAATTCTGATGAGCGACTTGTGGAAGAGAGCTATGGTAGATTTTGTGTGTGTGTGTGAGTGCTAGAATTCTAAAAGTTAAATTTAAGTTTGAATAGGTAAAGTATGTGTGTTGAAGAGTGCGATTTTCTGGGATAATCCGAATGATGTTTTGGATGGGGGATTCAGTTCATTTGCCACATATCTACCCACCTAAGGATTTTTACAGTTGTCACCACCATTCACAGTCAGAGCCCTATTCAAGGAGGGTTAGTACGCTCAAAAGTTTACCCTCTAGCGCAAATTACGCAGATGAGCACAGAAAGCAGGCTTTGTCAAGTGAGGAGATTCATACAACGGGACACGTAGAAGATGGAAGAGAATTCACAGAACAGAGGTCTCGGAAAGAGGAAGCACCAGACAGCCTGATTACTTAATACTCAGCACCGATATCCTTTGAGTAAAACCTCCTTATTGCTACGAGGGCGATAATAAAGATTGGTGGTACCAATGGTAGATTCCCTCGAGCACTTGCCGCTGGGATTTTTAGAATAGAGATAAAGCACCAACAGAACAGTTTATAAGCCTTTTGGCTGAGTAACCCTATCACAAAATCAGTGAGCAAGAGCCTCCCACCCCAGATATGGGAAGCAGGTACTCCATACAGGGCGGATGAGACCCTTAGTATAGCAGGTTCCTTCAAAGAAGAGGAAAAAAAGTCTCGTAGTCTAAACAGAACTCTCTTTAGGCCCTTCGCAACCGTTGTGATATGGGGTTTCCAAAGACATTTTGTTTATGTTAAGGCTAAGGATGTTTATATTGTCAACAGGAGAGACAAGAGAACCGTCGAAAGAGAGATAGGAAAAGTTGAATACGTTTAGAGAAGGAGATTTGTAGAAGTTGGGTTTTTACAGAATTGAATTTCAGTTCAGACGACCCCACCCGCAAATTCTATCCAGATCAGCGAGAATAGGATCGGAAAGACACGAGAGGCAATTCTAGAAGTAAGAGAAGGAGCAGAATTGAAATGAGTTGAAAATGAGAAGGTCAGTCATCGGTATATGAGTACAGATAGAGTTAGATGTACAGGTGAGAAGATCATTAATGAAAAGTAGGAATAAAGTGGGAGATAAGACAGAACCCTGTGGAACACCACTATTAACAGAAAAAGAGAAGAGTCGCCCCATCAACAACAGCCGATATTTAGTTTTGAAAGAAAGCTAAACACTAATTAAGCAAGAAGAGAGAAACCCAAAGGAGGGCTTGGAGGCAGTGATGACGCATGCCAAATGCCCAGTCAAATTCTTTTTGAATATGTCAAGCGACACCACGCAAGTCTTCCCGTAGTTCCTAAGGGGAAAACCATAAATCGATTAGATAGGAAAGTATATCGTCAGAAGAAACTCGAGCGCTGAAAGCCGTACTGGCTATCGGAAGAAAGAATGAGTTTCAGATAATCTAGAAGTGAGGTTGAGACGGGTTCAAAGATCTTAGATATAACTACAAGTAAAGAGCTATAGCGCATTAGTTAGAAGGATCAGAAACGGCTGCTTTTTTCGAATAAGGTTGGACATGTGCAGGCTTTTCCAACACTGAGGGAAAGTGCTAGTATTGAGACATAGGAGTATAGTTGAACGAGGGGCAGGGGATGGCACGGAAGCACACTCCTCAAAACTTAGGGAGGAATGCCATCTGGGCCACCCGTCTTCCCTATCCTTCATAGATTTCGGGGCCTATACGCCCGATCAAATGTAATCCTGAGCAGGGTACTTAGGACACCTGAGAGGGGTAGGAGGGAGGAAGAGAAATGCCAGAATCGTCTAAGGTTGAGTTAGAGAAAATAGAAGGCCAAAGAGATTGGCCTTTTCAGTTTAGAATTAACAACAGA
>JABUQX010086504.1:15000-17500 GCA_015478945.1 Trachelipus rathkii
AATTGGACTTCCTCTTCCTCTCTCCCTGGTATCTTCCGACTAGCACAACTGTCGTTATACTTTCTGCTAAAGCAGAACTCTTCCCTCCAACCTTTGCCTTTGCCAAAACGAGGAAACACCTCCCAACCATCAAACTATTGCTAGATTCTTTTAACTTCTGTTATTTCAAAAGTTTAAATCGAACGATAACAGATAGATTTGGAAACGTTCGAATCTTCTAATCTTATCTCGACCATTAGTATGGCTTTCGTAAGAACGCTTGACTGAGATCTTCTTTCTCTTCTTACTGATTCTTGATCCTCTTCTTTTCTCTTCTTTCTGATTCTTGGTGTGGTGCTTCTTAGACATGTCGAAAGCCTTCGAAAGTCTGGCACAAAGCTTTGATTTCTTACCCTTCTTTCGTTATCTTCTTCTCTCTGATTTCCTTTCCGATCGTTCTATAGCAGCTGTTAGCTGTTGCAGACTATCACCGTTCATCCATGCAATCTATAAATAGTATGGTATTCCTCAGGGTTTGCTTCATCTATCTCCAATCCCACACTTTGCTTTATTAAGGACCTCTCTAATACTTCTTCACCTATCCCACTTCTATGCTGACTCCTTCTCCCGCTTCATTTTGAAAGTCGTCTCTCAAAACAGCAGTGTGGCTTTGCCTTCAAAGAAGGAGCAACCTTGGAGCAACTAATCTGATCTTTTTCGAATTTCTTTTGAGGCATTGAGAACGAGGTTGTTTTCAGTGCCTCAATAACTCATTTTTTTTATCTTTTCTACTAATTTATGTAATCTTCCGCACAACTATTTTTATGCTTCTTGAAAACACCAAAACTCATCGTCTGTCCTTAATACTCTTGTACTTTCTTTTTCGCGTGATTTTAATTGGAAGATTCAAACTAATTCACAAATATTCTTCTAAGAAGCTAGGTGTGCTAGGGCGCTGGTTTTCTTCAGAAGCTACTCGCAGTTGCTTGCTCTTTAGGGTGTCGTTCCCGCCCTGTATGATAGTATGCATCACACATTGTGTTGCAATGGATTCCAGTACAAGATGTCCAGGAAAATTTAACTTGTCGGATAACCAGCTTATAAACTCTCTGCATTCACTAACTGTCTCCCTATCTCTCTCTACCCGTCAATTTTCAATCTCACTCTCTTTTTCTATCAATGTACACTCTATATCGTTCTTCTGAAACCCTCGGTCATGCCTCCTCCATTAAGAGAGGCTCATGGCACACCTTTCTTCACAGTCTCATCCTTTCTCACCCAATACTATAACCCAGACCTAACCCTTTATTCTCAATGCCACATGTGTGCTCTACTGGTAGGTTTGGAATACACTCCTTTACCGTATCCATTTCCAGCTATCTTTGACCCTGCACATTTTCAAACACCATGTATCAGGAGCATGTCGGTCTTTAAATTGATACCAGTTTGAGAACCTCCTCTACTCTAATTGGAATTTAGTAAGCCTCGTCCCTTGCCCATAGAATATATATATATATATATATATATATATATATAATAATATACAACCTCCCAAACCTTATATACATATATATATATATATATCTATATCTTTATGCTATATATAACTCTTTCATACATATATATATATATATAGAGAGAGAGAGAGAGGAGAGAGAGAGAGAGAGAGAGAGAGAGAGAGAGAGAGAGAGAGAGAGAGAGAGAGAAGGAGGAAGAGAAGAGTGAGAGAGAGAGAGAGAGAGAGAGAGAGAGAGAGAGAGAGAGAGAGAGAGAGAGAGAGAGAGAGAGAGAGGTTTCATGTCTTGGGTTTTGATCTCTGCACTTTTGGCACCGTAAATTATAATTTTCAATTTACTAAGTTATTGTTTTTCATTTTTACATAATAGTTACAGGGGTTGGAAAATGTTGTGTTCTGAGAGATATTATAATAACTTCATCAAAGGACATTAATATTTATACAGTTCCTTCATAATCCCACAATCCTTATCACCAGCTTATACATACAAACATTGTGTGTCATCTGTTTCCTCTCCTCCTCCTCTCTTGTTCAAAGTAGGAGGAAGGAGTCCATGCGTAATTCCCATGACAATAATAAAAAGGCAAACTAAATTTCGACCAAATGTTTAGGTTTTAAATTTAGAGAGAATTCAAAACAATCTCTTCCAGTCTATTGGGTTTAAACTTAAATTGGATCTGATTCATGCAAATGCAATTTATAGTTACTATGTAAAATATTTCAAATTTGTGTAGAAAACTCCAAAGCCTTTTTTATTTTTTTACATAAATTAGTAAGCGTTTTCAAAAGAAATGAATCAACTTGAGATTTGGGATATATATATATATATATATATATATATATATATATATATATATATAAATATATATATATATATATATATACTCTATATATACTCATATATATATATATATATATATATATATATATATATATATATATATATATAGTATATATATATATATATATATATATATATATATATATATATATATATATATATAT
>JABUQX010086504.1:20000-40000 GCA_015478945.1 Trachelipus rathkii
CTACTTTAGGCAATCTATCACATTTAAAGAGTTATATTACGAGTTTAAAGCGTACATATACAATGGATAAAGACAGCTAATTTAAAGAAATACTTTCCCAAAGCAATATACGCTCACTGTGTAAGCAAGCCATTGCTTAAATTTGTACATCTTTTTAACAAAGTTCAGACTGTAAGATATTCTATGGGTGTAATATCAAGAGATAATGCACATATTTTCGGAAGCCAGTGCAAAGCGACCTCCGTTTTAGAGTAGCAAAAAAGACTTAATGCAAGATTTTTAATGAAATGCTTATACCAATAACAACCCTCTGGAGCATGTTAGTCTTCATTGCAAGGTGAACATTCAAAAGAGCATTATTAATTTAAATGGTGGAACGCCATCATTCATTCCAGCTCTGGTTGTAACTTCAAAATTGTTGGATTGACTTCTACAATCTTTCGATATCTTCAAACTAAAAGCATCGATCTATGTATTTAGTGCAATTAAATAAGTAAACACTACAATAAAAACAATTAAAGAGAAAATGCTGTTTCTTAATTTAACGACATTTCATTCGCTGGAACTGGTAGCTCGCCTCAAATATCGAAATAACGGTACCAAGAACAGTTGATCTCCAGAGCCATTGATCAAATCCATCTTCTACAGACCAGGAGACGTACTATCGGCTAACAGTTTTTATACTTTGTTAAGACTATATGATTTCTTTCCTAGATGAAAGGTTTTTAACTCACCAGAGCACCGTGTCATCTCTTAAGCACCTTATTCCAGCTATATGTGACGTTTCATTTAACAAAGTTCAATCAGCATTCGAATTCTACAGAGACGACTTGATTGGTTCTTACCATAAAGTCTTCCTGGGGGAGTGGGAATTATGGAGACAAAAGTGGAAAGGATCTAAAGAGAAACCCATAAGTGCCCTCGCTGGGTTAGACGAATGCGCCGAAAACTTGCTCCCAAATATAAACATAAACATACTGTTGAAAATACTGCTGTACTTCCTGTTATAACAGCTTCAATTGAACGAAACTTATCAAAACTGAAATTAGTTAAAACCTATTTGAGGAACACAACAAGTGATAATAGGCTGAATGGGCTTTATCATAGAGACGGGTTTAGAAATCACCAACGATCAAGTGATTATTTTGCTGAATCTGGGAATGCGCGATATTTGCAGCCTGTCTGTAAAGTCTGGTAAAAATTAAAACTATTTTGTTGATAATTATTGTTTTCCTACTATTCCACTAATACAACAGCATTCGAATTACGCAATCTATAACGGTTGTATAAAGATATAGTTGCGTTTATGAACGAACTGAAAGTGAATAAAATAATTAACTTAAAACAAAGTTTCTTCTAATATCAAAAGATTTATGAACCTTTTTTTTCCGGAATACAACGTTAAATATGATAATATTTATAAAAATTTATAATAATGATCTATAATATTCTTGAAGTATAAAATAATTTATTTAAATTCCACAATGCAAAGACTGAATTTTAAATTTCTGTTGAAAGCTATTTTTCTTATACATATTACTAGCTAATTTCATAAATCTAGTACATTAATCTCACTAATATAAAAATTCTATAAGGTTAAATATCTTAAAGAATCTCAATTTTGTCCCCACAGGTTACAAAAAAGTACTTTTAAAAAAATTATAATTTTAACGTATCAATCCGGGTGATAAAGGGTGCGGCAGAATTTCAAGTCTCCACACCTACGAAAAATAATGCCGTAAGTGAAATGCATACTGAATATATATATATATGATATATATATATTATATATATATATATATAATATATTATATATATATGACCTATATATATACTATATGTATTATTATATTAATAAATATAGTATATATATAAATATATAATATTAAATATAGTATATATATATATATATATATTAATAATATAATATAATATATATTAATATATATATATATTAAATTTATATACTATATATATTGTTATATTAATATATATATAATATATATATATATATATATATAACTATATATATATTTATATTTATAATATATAGTTATTATTTATATATATATATATATTATTATATATATAAAATATATATATATATATATATATTAAATATATATATATATAATATTAATAATCATATATATATAATATAATATATAATTAATTATATAATATATATATTAATACTATATATATATTAATAGTTAGGTACGTATTAATCCAGTAATAAACATTATTTTTTCCGTGGAGGTGTATGTCCATTAATTCTCCGCAGATGGAGAGCGATCTTCGATTCTTCTACGATAAGATCAAAGAAACACTTCGAGAAATTACGAATAACTATAAAACGAAATACTTTATTCACGTCTGAGATCTCGTCCCAATACGAAATTCAGAAGCCTACTGAAGTAAATATCAGCCTGAATAACCACTTCAACTAAATCATCAAGAGCAAAATGATCACTCAGGATAATGAAATAAAATTAATCCGTACAGATTAATTGTTCTTATATAACAGTAGATTACAAAGATATCTGTTCAATTTATATATAATATATATACTATATATATATATATATTAATAATAAATTAATATAATATATATATATTATCTACTATATATATATATAGTATATAAATTATATAATATATAACTATATATATTTTTAAAAAATATTAAATTCCTTAAGAAAAAATTGGAGAATAGTATTTTATTGAATTAACTTATAATAAAAACTACATTCCCACCTACTAATTGAGTTAATTTATATTATAAGCGCCGAAGAATAACATCTATCATTTTTTTATTATATCAATTAATAATTAATATCGATGTATTGTATTAATATAGAAGTAGGGAATGACTGGATTTTCCCTCTTGCACCTCATCATAATAGTGTTATTATCTCAACAGTCACTGCTTTTTCTCCAGATGAAGGGGGTGTATAGGTTGCGCATATCAAATAATACAGTTGATATATCTCTAAAAATTATATTGAAAGGAGCATGAACAACATCGAGCGGGTGGTAAAGAGTCGAAAAGGTGTCAGGGCCAGTAACCTCTCCACAACCAACAAGACTCTAAAAATTACCCATTTTAAAATTATTGTGAACTAGGTAAGGGAGAGCTCGTCGCAGTAAACAAAAATCTATAGAGAACAGAAATAATAAAAAGGAAAAAATAAAATAATACATAGCTCGCGCCTGAGGTTCTAACCCACCTAGGCTTTGGTGTCCTACAAGGTGCTGAGAGGTGCGAGCATCCTTCACGTGTCTTAGTGCTGATTCAGTGTACCTTCTGGTGATATCGATTCAACCTCTTGGGCGTCAGCGATCTACAATCACACTCTCAATTCCGCGTTCTCTATGGGATTAATTCCGTTTATGTGTGATATTTTGGGGGCTTTACTGTAAGTAGTCTATTTGTACTCTTGTGAAGAGGATAATATTGTGGTATATCTACTATATCGTTTTTCTTTCTCATATTGTGGTTAGTAAAGTTTTATTAGTATTGTATGATATGTTACATATAATATATTGTACGTTTAGTGAATAGTTGGTGGCGTTCTGGTTTGGGTATAAATGTAATATGCAAAATTTTGCTAAGGTAGTACAAAGGTTTGTGTGGTGTGTAAAAAAGGGCTTTCTCCATTATTGGCTGGGATTATGTGGTAATTTATGGGTGATCTGCTAAGAGAAGGGTATAGTTGTTAGGTATGTTAAGAGTGGGATGGTTAGCTCGATATGATGATTAGATGAGTTCTTCGGTGTGAGGTTATGAGGAAGTTAAGTGAATTGTGTTGTAGGTTATTATGATTAGCTCTGTGGTATGATTTTTTGTAGGAATTTGAGTTATAGTTGTGTATTGCTTAGTACTATTGTTGTGTGCGTATTATGTATTAGTATATATGATGTGTGTGATGTGATGTTATGTGGGTGAGTATGGTGAGGTTAGTGAAGATTGTTGCGTATATCTTATATCTCAGAGTGTATGTTCGATGTGTCTGAGGTATTGCTAGCGTGTGTGTAGTCTAGTGTTCTTTTGGTTGCAAATTATTCTGGGTAGCTGTATTAGAGAGCGTCTGATTATGGTTATTATGGCGATGTTTTATCTCGTTGGAGGTTGTTTATTATTTGTACTAGACGGTGGTTTGCGTGATGTGTTTTAGTCGTTATCTTTTGGAGCGTGTAGTCTCTTGAGCAATTTTTTCCTGATTGAGCTGTGTGGACGTTTTAAGTTTTGTTGGCATAAAATCGAATATAAAACTTCTCTGCACCTCTATTTATAACAGGAATATGATCTTAAAAATTTTTAGTGTATAGAAAATTTCGGCGGGCCCATGGCACACCCCTGGCCCCCCCCCTAAACACGCCACTGTATATATATATCAATATTATATACTCATATATATAATATATATATATCTATATATAAAAGATATACATAAAAAATATAAAAAAAATTAATAACTTATAATATATTTATATTTTTAATATATATATATATATATAATATATATATATATATATATAATAATTTAATATATATATATATATATATATAAAATTATATATACTAGTATATAATATATATATTATATATATATATATATATATATAATAATATATATATATTAAAATATATTATATATATTATATATATATATATATATGATTAATAATTATAATATAATAGATTATATATAATTAATATATATTCATTATATTAATTAATATATATATATGATTTTTATTTTATTTTTTTTTTTTTTGAGTTCAGTGTACAGTGACCTAACACCATCGCTGCTAAAGAAGCGGCCATTATACTGGGCTGAAAATAATCAGCACACCATGGGAGGGAACCTGTCATATATATATGTTTCGAATGTCAAAGAAATTGGTCGATTCTTAGATGAAACAGGGATATATTGATGTCTTCAAAGAATCAAAATATGAATAATAAAAAAATAAATAGATTTATCCTTCGCATATTAATATTAAGACTCCTAATAAATTACTTAACATACATATTTAAATTTATATAAAAGAAATTTTCATCTTTGAAAGTGGCAGATAAATAGAGTTAACTTACTGAATAATTGGTAATAAATTCTAGATATCTAAAGTAATATATGAGATAAATCTTTTTAGAAGGTGTATAAGGAATCCATTAATAAAGTAGGAAAATGACTATACATTATATACGAATAGGGTACCATGATGGGATACAATCAATGAATAAGTATAATGAGTAATAAGATATATGCGGATATATAGTGGCGGATATGAGCAAAATATCTGTAGATGTGGATAAGGAGGGTGTGTACTCAGTATTAGTATCAAATTAATAGTTAGACCTGTTAGAGTGATATATATATATTAGTGGCTAAATACGTGAGGCGTGCAATGTATCACTCTTAAGATAAGTACGTCATTTTTCGTCATGTGGGTAGAAGGAAGACTCAACTCACTCTCAATGAATAACTTCAGAATAATTTATGTTTCTGAGTTTCCTCCCCGCCGATTACTCGTCCAGCATATCTTGCCAACAAATCGAAAGCTCCTGTCGAAATAGCTAGAGATAGTAATCGTATGATGGGAGGCAGCTTGTCGAATGGGTCAATCCGGAGGTACCTATATGGAACTAAACTCGAAAAAGAGGAGTCGGCTCAATTTTAATTGGGCCTCTTTGTCAAGCGATGTTCATTGCCAGTTAACCCGTAAAATTAAGAGAAAGGGAGTCCACATTAAAATAAATTTGTTTTCATTACGGAGTGGAATGACAGCGAAAGAAATTGTCGTACAAGCTGATCCAATTGCATTTTTAGAATCTAAGGGGTTTTACTATATTAAAAGCGCTTGTAGCGCGCTATGCGAATCTGAAATAAATGACATAAGAGTGATCTTGTTAAGGATTAGAATTCGTATGAAATTGGCTATCAATTATAGCCGGATTTCGTATGATATTATCTAAGTCTTAATAAAAATGAGGAACTATCATATGGGCTATTATGTGTATTCCGCGCCAGAGCTTTGGCTATAAGAAAGATAAAAAGCTAGAGACTCACGCGCTTTTCACCTCTGTGCACTTCTGTTTTAGCTATGCTAATTCTTCAAAATTAATACCAAACTATGATTGAAGATAAATAATAAAAGTTTGTATATGGTTGCAGGATGAGTAACAGAGAATTTGAGAGATAAGTCTTTTAACATAGAAGGCAATTCTTAGGCCACTCGCCAAGCTTAATGGTTGAGAGTAGTAGATGTCATTTACCGCTCAAGAGACAATATTGTAGAAGAGGGGAATAGCCAGAGGTTGTGGTGAATGCAACTTTTTCGTTTTCTCATATATAAAGAGCTAAAAGACAGCACCTTTTGAAAAGGGATGTTGAGGAGATTAAAGATGTTACTGAACTAACTGTCCTTTGCAAATAGCCAGTAATCAGGATTCTGAGCCGAGGTACCTCCTGCAGATCGGTGTCAGAGCAGGAGAAATGTCATCCTCGGTGAGGGTTATGAACGGGCTATATAGTAAACGAAGGATATACTTGTACATGATATCAGTCAGTTAAAATGTAATATTTCTCTTTGAATAGAGGACGCTGGCCATCACATATGAGAAATTGACAGTGTGCGAACGCTGATAGTGGAAGGTTATCTGATGCAAGAAATTTATGAGGCTTCAGTGTATGTATAAAAACCCTTTTAGCTTTGTGAGTATCCTAACCGTATATCGGTTTCATATTGAGGTTGTGGATGAGTGATATAAAGAAACGGATTGATTGGCAAATTTAATGTTTGTTGTTTACTTTGTCCTTGGACTCCATCACAATACTTATAGATCATTGCAGACATATTACTCACTGTCACCAAGTTGTAGTTCATCTCTATGATCCGGAGTTTATGTGGTACTAATAGATTGCACGCTACAAAGATGGAGAGGATTTTGAGGATAGCAGCAACCGTCCTCCCATTAGGAATTTTTTGTTACAAGACAATGAAAGACTAAACTGATAAACCGTAACAGGCTTCTATATATGAAGGGTGGCGGGGAGAGAGAGAGGAGTTCTTTTTAATGTTTCAGGTTTGTAAATATTGCGAGTGCACTATTGTCTTAATTGATGCATGCAATCAAACTTCACGCTAGGAAATATGATGACAATTAAGAGAATTTTTAACCCTGATGAACCAGGTGTCTGAGTGATATAAGAGCGAACATGATTAAGCGCTTAGGTTTTCGTCATAGGAATACTACGCTTATGTGAAGGACCTACTCCACATTTCTCACTTAGATATACTATTTCTAGTTTTTATTCATTATTTTTTTAAAATATATTGATAATAACGATTCAGCACTGCATTGTTGTTTAGTAATGTTAGTTTCTGGTGGGATGAAACATAGAGTAAGTCTCTATTTGGAATTTCACTTGATTTTACCACAGCTCAATTTGTAGAATAATTCTGCTATATGCTTATCTATTGAAAATTAAAGTTAGACAGAGTATTATCGTAAGAAAAGAGCATACTCATGTGCACCGCTATATTAGGAAAGTGGACGCAAAGTGATCATCAACATAATCACATAATGAGAAGAAAAATTGAGCGCTGTCGCGGCTATTAGGAGGAATAAAAAAATGTCATATTAAACTCCGAGAGCAAGAAACTCACTTATAGTATCTCTAACATATGAGAACAATATATAAAAAAACTTTATTAAATGGAAGATAATCCTTGCTGAAACGACACTATCCGTGTATAGAGAGCGTGACAAGATAGGTATAGAGCACCGCAACATAGAATTGATCTTAATGTTAATCATGTACAATCAAGAATATTAATAGACATAAAAGATGGAGCTTCCTCGTCCGCCCCGGAAACACATCGAGAGTCAGACATGGAGTTTTATAGAGGAATGAAATATTCCCAGTTGTTTCCCATCGATGGCTGAATGAATTTTTTAAGAGCTCGGACAGTAAGACGACAAGAGAGAGAAATTGCAGCTTCACACCCAGATTGAGGAGTAGGGCTGTCCGGATGTCATGGTCCTAGTGAATTTTTTACAAGGGGTCCGGCCGGTACGAAGCTCGGAAATTTTTTGGAAAGCCAAACTGGAAGTTTGAATATTAAGTCTGGTGGGCGAGACTCGCGCGCACGAACATAGAGGAAAGCGGGCGTATTAAAATCAATATATTTCCCTCCGCCATTTAAATTTCCTCAGGTCACTGGCTATGATCAAGTGAATCGAAAAAGTGAGTGTCTGTTGAGATGTTATTTCCCGTCGCCGCTTTTCGAGATTTTCTCTAATTTCCTGTAGGCTCTGAATTTGCGGGATATGACAATGTAAATTACCAATAGCGCTGTAATCCAATAGACTGGGAAATGAGAATTCGATCCCAGATTCTGTTAATAATTAGATCACCAGCAAAAATGGCCTCTGCAATGTCTTGATGCTACTGTAATATGACGGAGCATGATGGACGAAATCATGTCTGGACCAAGACAGTGTCCACGCAAGACGCTTGTTGTTAGCTGACTATTCCGGTCCCAGTTTGTCATTGTCTTTGAGAGCTGATCAAGTGTGTATAAGGTAAGTATGGACCGGTTATATCAGGGGATGATCTTGTGCTCCTTTAACCTCCGAAGATGTATTGAAAAGGGTGCGTGGTTGTGGAAATCTAGTTGTGAGGATAATTCTTTCTCTCTATAGTTTGTTGTAAGGCTTCAGGAAATTAAGGACGGAAAAGAACTCGTATGTAGGCTATGTGCAATAAACTGTTACCTGTAAATAGTTCTTCATTTAGTAGGTAAAACTAATGTGCAATTGGCAACAAGAGGATTGGGACGCGAGCAGAGATCGCGTGGAGTTGCTCAGTTATGAATATTGGTGTTTAAGTTCCCGTAGTTATGTGGACGATCAGGGAGTTGGCCGATTACAGGAGACGTCTAGCAGACATGATCGGTAGAATGGGTAGTGTGTTGGAGGCAAGAGATATAATCCATTTCTGCGTAAGCTGTGCTTACTCACTACGTTATAGTACTCGTAATAGAGGGAGTTGTGGGAGTTAGGACAGTTCTGAAAATGTAGAGCTACTGAGAAAAATTGTTATAGCGCTTGATAGGTAGTGTTCTGTCGATTAAATTTTGCGAGGGTCCTTGTCTGGAACTCGCTTTAAAATGATAGTTTGAGTGGTACGGCCTTTTTTATTGTCTGTAGAGTTTCTTCTCTCGCGGTTAGCTTGTGCGCAATCTTGGGACCACTAAGGGGTTGCCGACCGCTTGCCTGCGGAAGATTGCGGAATGCCAAGCCTCCCGCTGCCGAGATGAACCGATATTTAGTCTAAAAAAAGCGAGAGGCGTCCATCATACAGTTCGAAGAGCGCGATTGATATATAGCAAATGAGTGAGAAAGATGGGGAATTAAGCTTGTGGCTTGGTGTGATAAAAAACAGATCCTATCCGCCCGCGTCGTCAAAAATAATTGATTCGGCCGAAAGCTGGAGATTATTACCAGGGGCTAATATTCAACAAATTTGGGCAGGTACAACAAATAATAATGAACATTCATTTAAACATGAATTATAGGGTTAATGGTCACTGCCTCTAATATTAGCTAAGAATATAAAATAAATTATTCAATACAGCGGGGCCACTAAATGGTAACAAATGCTCTGTATTCGAAATCCTAATTAACATCTATTAAATATATAATACAGGAAAGAACGTGTGTGATCATAATAATTGATATATCATATGTAGGAGAAATCCTGTGTTAACAGGGCAAATCCACCGAGGAGAAACCAAAGGGAGGAGTTTAAAAGATTATCAAAATGGATAATCTAAGAGGGAAGTATACTTAAGATGAAGGACAGAGTCGCCCCATAAGGGGTGGGGAGGGTTGAAGTCTACCTCTACGTAATAAGAATAATAATACAAACTGAAGAAGAAGATGTTGTTTATAAAAGATAATAAAGATACTATAGCGAATCCTTATAGTATATAATTCACATTACTACATGGAATAGACTAATATAGAATTAAATGAATTAGCAGATAAATATAGGATTCGTGTGGACCAAAATATATGAAAATTATTTCGTGCTGTCAATATTCGCAATTGAATAAGATATTAGTTGAAGATGGAATAGTTACTAATGGTAGAAATAAATAATAGGAAGACATGATTTTATATGAATGAATGTATTTACTCCATATAATAATAATGTATACCTCCCATAATCAATTGACAACAATCAAATGTACAATAAAATAATAATCTTTCTATAGTAGTATATTCAGCAGAGATTCGAATATATTATTAATAAGCAACCGTTATTAGGAAACATGAAATCCACCACCGATAGATCATTCCACAGATTCGAAGTAGATTTCTTTGCACAACACCACTATTCTAAAACTCATTTTATCGGGCTTGAAGATCATCATGTTTATGTAATTATTTATACGGTATCCCTTCCTCTCACTAAAAATGTAGACAAACCACATACGTTGTAGCAATGCACTGATCATATAACACCATTGAAAGGAAGGTGCACAGTAGACTGTATGTCTAATAGTACATGCTTTCTACTAAAATGAAATATGTGACCTCTCTATTTTTGAGAATACACATTGTGTACCTCTAATTGATATGAACTAAGGGGTAAGTATTATGGAAGGTAGATTCAGATATAAAGGATAAAGCTGAGAACTATTTATATATGATATATATATTGATCTCGACGATGAGAGGAACATATAACAAATCCCGGTGAGATTAAAGAATAGTCATACACCACGATGAATTTGTAGTTATTACGGTACTGCTTATTTTTTGGAAAGGAGTTTTCAGTTTTTATCTGAGGGTGGGGGAGGGAGCGTGCCAAATGAATGTGAGATAAGTTGAGTCAAATACCAACGTCCAACTTAATATGTGGGTTTGATTGGTCAATAGTAGAGCAACAAAAATGCTCATTGTATTATATTTATGGTAAGCGGATCAGTATCTGCCAAGTAAGCAGAATTTCAAAAATGTGTTAAGGGCTGTGGGAGTTGCTTCAAATGAAATAGGGAAGGAAGATTTTGTTTCTACCTATATATTAGAGAAATGGTGTCATCTTTTTAGAGGAGTTGGGGTCGCATAAAGGGTCACTAATAATGGGATTCGTTGGATTGAACAAGGTACCGTAATATAATGGAAGATCTTATACTAGTAAACTGTCCCGTATCCGTGGGAAGTGAATTTATTGGGAAGATTGGACGATTAGAATGTATAGGATATAGGGCAACTCATCTGGCTCTCTCATTCATTAGGCCTAACTCAAATAGAAAACTCTAAAATCGTCTTTAGGTAAACTCTCGCCCGCTTTCGCAGACGCATTTTGCGTTGGACAGCTCTTCCATGTCGCCATTTTACTCGAAGTGCAGGAAGTATTAGAAAGAGAGCTCGGTTCATGACATCCCCAAACATCTCGACACTGATTTGGAATGTTGTTCGAGTGTGTTGTTATTAACTTTAATTGTCGCAACATAAAGCATCTGTATTCGAAAGAGAGCTTAAAGATATATATCCCGTTTGAGAGTATGCGCTGAGAATAAAATGACTAATTAACGTGCTGTAAGAAAGAGATTATGAAGGATAGATAAAAACTCTAATAAAGAGACTAGAATAATAATCCTGCTATACATTAAATAATAAAGATGGAGTTGATGGTAGCGCGAAACATGTCAGATATTGCTGGTATTCGTTGGGTACAATTCTATTAAAGTCGTTGTCTTTTTTTTTAATTTTCTTTATGATAATTTGAGAGGTAGAAATTTATGCGCACAGAGTCTTCTTTGGTCAGATGAATTGGTTGAGTGGAAAACGAGGTTTAATTTGTGTTATAAGAGTGCTTATATAGAACAATTCGGACGCTTTGTTATTTTTTAACGATAATCTTTAGTTTGACACTGGCGCAAATAGTTACCTTTTCTTCGTTTCGCTCTTGTCGGGTCATGAGAGACTATATCTGTCTCGTCTAGGTTAATTGAAAGGTCAACGGTGCGCGACAGGAACTGAATCTAGGAAACAGAGAGAGAGATACTTGCACATAATAAGTTTTGAGAATTCATGGGTAGGTGTAGCATGGGACGTGTGTCCTTGAATCAAGAATGCTGGTTTTCTCACGCGCAAGAATATACTGTTGGTAGTGGCACTGGAACCAGCGCAGAGTTTATCTCTCATTGCTCGTTTGTCGAAGGAAGCGTACGTCAAACTCTCAGGAATACCGGGTTTGTTAAATGCTGCACTTTTGGACTATACTGAGATTGCGGTCATAAGTGCATTAGCTTTGGTTTAATTTGAGGAGTCGGTGGCGTGTAGGCAATACAGGCAGATAGTGAATATAGTTAGCTTGAGCCTGATTTTCGCTGAGGATTTTGGGGAATGAGTTTCTGACTGGGATGATGTTTGGATGATGGGTGGATCGTATCGCTGAGGAGTGGGGCAGCTGTGATTGTGGCGTAAGATCGTTTTGGTCTTGTATGTAGAATATTTTTCATCAAGCTGGCGTAAGGCATCTCTTCGGCTAACAGCTGTTGCTGATGGTACAATAATTATAATTACAAATGTTATAACTACCAGAAGTACAATCACTATAATAACACGTGTATATAGGTCAATTTGAAGGAACGAAGCACTGTGGGGTAATCCTCTCCACAGTTTCTACAGTTGGGGGTATTTTCACACAGGGAGTGTTATGAAAATAATTCTCCGCGACT
Source organism: Trachelipus rathkii (assembly GCA_015478945.1). Taxonomy (NCBI): domain Eukaryota; kingdom Metazoa; phylum Arthropoda; class Malacostraca; order Isopoda; family Trachelipodidae; genus Trachelipus; species Trachelipus rathkii. The sequence goes on from JABUQX010086504.1 coordinate 32,769, forward strand.
GGCATTAATTAAATTCATTCGGTCCCCTACAGATTTTGCGGGATGACCCAACGTTGAACATTTAAAGCAACGTCTGGGTCGAGGGAACAAGCGTGCGAACACTGTGGCTTGTAAACCCTATTTTTACCTTTGTAGGTGGATAAGGGGTATTAAAGGTCAGCAGTAAACGGGGATTTGGACGAGGGGGAAAATCTATAAACGTTTGTAACGGAAAATCTTTTCTGTTGGAGATTTTCCATGATGACAGCTGTATCTTCGTCTTTCTGTTCATAGCAGTAAACAGGGGACCGGATGAAATATGCCCAGTCTGCGGAGATTATTTCACACTCCTGTGAAAATACCCCCAACTGTAGAAACTGTGGAGGACCCCACAGTGCTTTCTTCAAATGCCCGTCTTAAATGTTTGAACAGGAGGTTTTGGAATTATGTACCATATACAAAATGAGCAGGAGAGATGCCATACGCCAGCTTGATGAAAAATATCCTACAAGACCAAAACGATCTTACGCCACAATCACAGCTGCCCCCACTCCTCAGCATACTGATCCACCCACACAAACTCATCCCAGCAGAACTTTAGATGTGTTTCTTATTTCATCGGGAGTAGAAATAAGAGGAATATCTGCGAGAGACGTTAAGAATGACAAAATAGTCGAAAATTTATAAACGTTTGTAACGGAAAATCTTTTCTGTTGGAGATTTTCCATGATGACAGCTGTATCTTCGTCTTTCTGTTCATAACAGTAAATAGTGCCTTTAGATGTGTTTCTTATTTCATCGGGAGTAGAAATTATCAAGAGGAATAATAGCTGCGAGAGTACCGTTAAGAGACATGACAAAATATGTCGAAAATTATATATAAACGATTATATTGTAACGGAAAATTCTTTTCTGTTGGAGATTTTCCATGTATGATAACAGCTTAATTCATTCGTCAATTTTTCTTGTATCAATTATAAACAGTAATAGTGTACTATATTAATTATAGTCAATGTGTTTTCTTATTTCATTCCGAGTGTAAATAAAAAAATATATAGTTTATGACCATATCCTAAATGCGAGAGGTGGTTTTTAAGTAATGTATCTCCAATTTATTTTAATTGCTGAATGCAAGAATGCAATGAATCTTTATCGACGTTCGGGTAATACGTCTTTGTTATCCTCACGCTAAAAGTTGACACCTTATATATATATATACTATTTTATTCATCAATTAATATGTGATACTGGAATAGGTCTTCAACGCCTACAAAGTTTTTTCAAGTGCTTACTTAAAAAAATGTGTTCTAGTGCTCAGATAAGTAAGCTTTAAGGAGGTTAGATGGATCGCAGTATTTTATGATAACATTTCGGTATAGAATGATGGTAATCTGTAGTGCATTCCTTAGAGAGGGGCAGACTATATGTGAGAGTGAACGTAATGGAACGACTGTGACGTAAGGGGCACCTTTTCCGTAATTTTTCGACTGCCTTCGATCTACGTTTAGTTTTGGCACCATAGGGTTACAGAGAGGCGTAGCCAGGTAGTGACTTCGATTATCGCGGAGACAGGCAGTTAGGCCCTTTACACAGGTGATAAGGGAGGGAGACAAAGCGAGCAAAAATCATGTTTAGAAGTGTATAAATTTCAAAAGAGTAAGTATCCATTTTAATTTCATAGGTCCGGGTTTCGGTGTAGAATCTTTAAATACCTCATATGAGACTCTCAACGAGATGCTTCGTGAAGGTTATCCATGTGGTATATTATATTAAAGGGGTCCCCCTCATCCGGGTTGTCCGAGCCCTATAAGGGTTTGTGCCCGGAGGACCGCACTAAGCGGCGGGGAGTCTCTTATTATATATGTTCCAGAGGGGTCAGGGAAAAGACCTACAAACCTGGTGCTGGGTCGTGTGGTACCGAATCACGAACAAGTGAAGCGGCTCACACCCTTTCAGCACAGATGTACGCCATGATAATAGCTCACTCTATATTACCGTAGGAAGGGTGTCATTGGCGTTCATCTTCTCTCCTCTGGAGAAAAAAAAATCGAGTCTATCTATTCTATAATCTCATACTAGGTATAACTGCTGAAGGGCTCGGAACAGGTATCATCTCCCGCCTATCAAAATAAAATATACAGCGGTCACCATAGATAGCCCTCCAAACTGATTTATCTATTAAATGAGTGAGCGTACTGTTAAACTTGTGGTAATATAAATAGTATTTAAACTCCCACATTTACAATAATATATAATGTTTTTTTAAGTATAATATTGATTATATATCCAATTTATTCATTTTTTATTTATTCATATAGCCATTTTATAATAACATAAGTATATTATATATAGGCTTTCCCTTCTATCTCATATACATTAAATTGTATTAATATATAATATATATATATAAATATGTATATTATATATATATATACTATATAATATATATAGTTATATAATATATTAATATTATATTATATTAACAGTATACTATATATATATTATATATTATTATATATACATATATATTATTATAATATATAATAATATATATATATATATATTAAATATATTACATAAAATTTTAGTACAATATATATAGTAGATTATATATATATATAGTCACACACCTCCACCCTCCTTACCTTACAGCTTTTATCATTCCAGTCCTTCGTTTCGCTTCATCTATCCCCTTCTCTCTGCTTATAAGAATAGATGTTATTAATTAACGCCTTATTACAATAATATTAACTAACCTTTTAATTATATATATAGTATAATATATTATATAATACTATATTATTATATATATTATAATATATATATATATATAATATCTATATATTAATATAATATATATATTAATTAAATTATTTATATATATTAATTAATATATATATATATTAATAATATATATATATATATATATATACTTATATTAATATATATATATATTATATATATATATAAATATATATTATATATTAATTATATATATATTAATATAATTATATATATATAATATCACTCAGTTATAAATAATCTTCATGAATAATATGAGAATTAAAGTATATATTTCAGACACGTTTGTTACTAATGGCTAGCTGCATGATATAGTGTATGTGCAAATTACCAATTTTCTTTGTTTATTATTTGGAATCTATTATCATTATCATAAATGTGTTTGCTTTATACGTTATTCTTGTATGTTCATCAAAAGACTTTTTGTGTTGTGGATAATTAAGTCGATTTCCATAATAGACAGACCCTTTCAAGTAACTCATGTAATCCAAAATGTTTATATAAAAATACGTATATTTTTATTAATGTCTACACAGGTATTTTTTCATGTACACGTATAGCGTGACACCTATTATATAGTTTTAAAAATAACTATACATTTTATTGTTATAAATCTAATAACCGTATATATATATATATCAACATTAGTAACATCTACGATATAACGAAATAATTATTATATCTACTCTAATCTCTATACAAAAATATGTTATTGAAGTATAAGTTTAAAATTTTTGGTATATATATATATATATATATATATATATATATATATATATATATATAAACCGGGATTGTGACCTTTCGACAAGTCACCAGGACGGACACGAAAAATTGCCGTTTGTAGAAGATTTTCTTTACGTATTGCAGTTTTACGGCATAGTGTATTAATAAACTAATCCCGAAACACAACACCATCATAGCAACACATTACAACGGTACAACCTTTATTCACACATACAGACACCTCATTCCTATTAGACTCACGCACAGTAGGGTCTGTGAGTCAGTGCCTCGCCATGCCACCGATGGCTGGGATATCTTGATTGGTTCAGAACTGGAGGCTGGGGTACTATCACCCTACTGTGGCACCTTCCAACTTTGTTGTGGGGCCAACGTCGGGGAAAACATAAATAGTAACTTTCCCTCCGATTGTCGTGGTAAAATAAACAATAAATAAATATATATATATATATATATATATATATATATATATATATATATATATTTATATATATATATATATAATATATATATATATATATATAATATATATATTATATAATATATATATATATATTATATAATATATATATTATAAAAGAGAAAAATATTATTTTTTTGTTATAGAGAGAATGAATTTAATTTCTTTGATTTATTTTTATAAATACGCTATGGCGATTATTCGATTCAATTAACTTTTCTTTATTATAAAATTTATGCAATATTAATTGCCCAATCATAATTAATGAATACACTAATGTTCAAATGGTTTACACAAACTTGCATAATATGATGATTTATAATCTTTTATCGTAAATTATAGAATATGTCGTGTTCTCGTAATATATTTATATTTAATATAATTATACATATAAATATATATATATATATATATATATATATTATCCCTTATTTCTGCGTGTAGTAATGAGGTATGTACCTAATGGACGGTGCTAGCTGGGGTGGCGCTGCGCTTACACTTATTTGTTCCAGAAATAGCTCATGCTGCTTGGAATTTCCGGTGCATGTTTGAGCACCCTATCCCCAATTATGAGGCAACGAGGGACGTGTGTTGGATGTATGGTTATATAATATATATATAGTATATATATATATTACTAATATATATATATATATATATATAATATATATATATATATATATATATATTATAATATATTATAATATATATATATTTATATATATATTTATAAATATATTATATATATATATATATATGGCCAACCAATTTTTTTTTGCGTCGTTTTGGATTTTGAATATGACTAGTTGGCGTTGATAAACTGAGCGTTCTCTATCTAGATACGTCGTATCTTCTCTGTCGCGGACAGTCTCTCTCACTTGTCTTCTGAGATCGTTATGGGATGTATCTCAGTCTTGTTCTCAATTCGTCTTAATTAATTATTATTATTTTGGCGAATTTTTTTTCAATTATTAAAGATAAGTAAATTAGGGTTTTAATTATTGTTAAAATAAAAAATTCTCTCTCTCTCTCTCTCTCCTCTCTCCTCTCTCTCTCTTCTTCTCTCCTCTCTCTCTCTCTCCTCTCTCTCTCTCTCTCTCTCTCTCTCTCTGCAGGGGGAGGGGGTGAAATAAAAAAAACAGGTACTCCTAAGGTGCTCTTTTCCTCATATTTTCTTTCGTTTGTTGTAAAACCGCTAAAATGGTTGGAAATTGTTTTATATCATTATTTATTAATAAGCTCTATGGAAGAGGAACTGCGAATCTAAAGAATGTTTTTGAACAAGGAGAAGAATACTCTCTCTATCTTTGTTTTATTTCAGTAGTAATATATATATATATATTATATATATAGTATATATATATATATATATATATTATGTGTATATATAGTATATATGCTATAAATATATATATTTATATGGATTGGTTGATGATATTGTTCCTATGGCGTGCCTGGTTGTTGGTGGCGTACAGGGTGTGTAGTGTTATGTTTTGGTGGTGGATTGGTCTCTGTTGTATCTGGGGTCGGCTGGTGTAGTTGCATCGGTGTGTGCTGGGGTGTTGTGTATGAGCTGCGTGTTGTGTTGTAGTGTTTGTTGCTCATTTGTATTTTTGCGCCTTTTGTCTGTTGTGGTGTCTCTGTTGCGTTCGTAACGTGTATATCTGGTGACTGCGCTGGTGGTGTGAAAGGTGACCATAGCTCTGGTAGGTCACACACTTTTCGGACACCGATGCCATAAAAAATGTGGGAGAGAAATGTCTAAACCCCTGTTGACTGAGTACGCGTGTGACCCAAAAAATCTGGTAAAAAAACGTTTTAAAAAACAAAACGATAGGGTGTGTACTGTGTACTAGGCCGTCTATGAAACCATCAGAACTCGTAGCACTTGCCCAAAGAGGTCATCCTCCGTCTTCTGTGATAGTTTGGTGAGGGAAAAATTTAACGATATGGTTACAGACGTCAATTTCTGTGGAAAAGGTGTTAGAAACCTCGGCCGGCAGCCATGTACCAGCAGAAACGTTCTTGATAGTGTGATAAAATTAGTAGGTGAAACCCTCTTTCAAAATGAACCATGGACCTTTCAACACATAAAACGGGGTCTACTCAAGCTCGGCTCAAGAACATTGTTCTCCATTTTGTGTCGGTTGACGACTCTGTCTGTCAGTCTCGATCTTAACCTTTGGATCACAAATTGTGGCAGTTTTAGAGCTTGTATATGGTTTGCTCAAGGTGACACCCAAATATTGGTTCCTCAAAGCGAGCTGACTGGTGAGCGGTGAGGAACTTGCCGATGGAGGTCATGCGTACTGCAGTAGACGACTGTCCCAATAGACTTGGAGTCTTGTGTTAAGGCCAAGGGGGGCTGATTTTTTTTTTTTTTTTTTTTTTTTTTTTGTGAATTAATAAAGGTTGTGGATATCTTGTAGATATTAAATTGATCTGCTTGTTTGTTTTTATTTGACTCCACTATTTGTGCGTAACAGTATTTTTATAGTAGTAATATATATTATATATATAATATATTATATATATATATATATAGTATATATATACTATATATATATATATATATATATTATATATATATTATATATATATATATAATATATATATATATATATAATTTGTAATATTGCTGTTATCAGTGTTATCTTATTTTAATGAGAAGGTAAAAAAAAATAATATCGTAGTTTGGCCTAAGTTTACATGTTTAATATTATCTGAATTTACTTTGAATAATTAGTGATAAGCATTTGAAATTGTGAAAGATACCAGTAACAAACAACATTTTTAGATGAATTTACAAAATTATGCATAAATGAATTGGAAGGAGATGGAGAAGGAGGTGGAGAAGAAGGTATAGCTTCTGCACGTCTAAAGTTGCAAAGCAGAATATGAAGTAAAATAAATCTCTAGTGCAGAGTTCAGCTTTCGTTGAAAGGAAAGAAAATGGAATGTATGACTCTATGCAAAAGAGAATCGAATGGGTTATTAGCTCGCATTCCGAAGGATTAGTCTGATCGAGTAGTGGATGTTTGTATGATACGGAGAACAAGCTGGGAAATATATTTTACTAGACGGTGAGTCAGGTTGTGTAGTGGATGTTTGTATGATATGGAAAACTAACTGGGTGATATATTAATTGGACGAGGTTTGTTGAAATGGATTATATTAATTATATATAGTGTGAGTCTGGGAGTGGAAAACTAGGCGAAAGTGAAACATAGGAATATGGAAGAAGTAA
>JABUQX010086505.1:5000-25000 GCA_015478945.1 Trachelipus rathkii
TCTGAAACTTCTGACATTGAAGGAATTTTATAAAACTATTTTTTTTTTTTACTTTATTAGTCATTCATTTTTTTTTTTAAATGTTTCACAAATAAAATTATTTTTAGGGTTTTCTGTAAAATATTTTTTTAAAAAATATGTGAATTTTTAGTTATATTTTTTTTAGCAAAGTAGACCGGATATCTACATCCGTATTGCGGATGTCCATCTCATTTTCAACATATGTAACCGCATCCGCGGATACTGTCGCTAATTCCATCGGAAGGCTTTTCACATCACTTCTTAGAGATCGTTAGATAATGAGTTCTATAATTGGCAATTTTTCAAAGTCATTTTTCTCCACCCAGCAGAAATAAGTGTACAAGATTTAAAATAAAAATATATATTTTTTGTTAAAACTATTGCTTAAAGTACAACTTATCATAAAATTTCAAACTTTAATTAAATTTCCTTCCCTCAAAAAAAATTGCCCCAGAAAATGCCAATTTTGCTGACAATTTCGAAATGGCAATAATTATAACAAAATTAATTGTAGAAATATGTTTTAGAATCATAGTTTAACTACCAAATTTGAGCCCTACAATTTTGTTAACATTATAGTACTTGAGAATATGTCTAAGGAATTGCCAGAGCTGAGATAATAAAGTTAAAGCTAACCCATATAAATACTAAAAGATGGTCTATCTAATGGTACAAAATGGCCACCCTGTTGAAACCAGCTTGAATATTTTTTATGAACTTTCAACATATAAGATTAACAGTATTCAAAATATAAATTATTTTAGAGATTGTCGAACTACCAGCTTTAGACCATTTCATATGGATAAACCCTCATACTAAAAGAAAAAAATATTATTCCACAAATATAGCAAGCATCATATTAAGCTCATAGGGTTAGGTGAAGTATTATTAAAACTCTACTGTATACTAGCACAGTCATCTTGTCAAATTTCAAACATTATGAAGAATCAAAAATTTAAGCAAATTGTAACGTTTATTATTAATTAAAATCGTGAGTTCTGTAGCATCACAAATAAGCTACATATGATTAAATACTAACTAAGGCACCATCTCCTTGTACGTCAATCATGATCTATGTGATTATAAGTAGTATCCTCAATATTTTTTATCTTACTAAAATTGTAACGTTTATTACATACCCTAAAAGTCAGTATAAAATATATCAGTAAATCAACCACAATCCAAGCTCAACCTCTACTTTCCCAATCATGTAATCTTTTGTATCTATTTAGATCTATTGAATCTATTGATCTATTGATTATTATAGTTCAATTAAATTTCTATAATATTGTATACGATTTATTACATATCACTAAAGACATGTCAAATATCATTAAATCTAAACTCATATATAACAATTCCAATGCACCTCTCAGTTCAGTAATATTTCGTGATCTAATTTGATTCTATAATATTGATCTATTAGATACTATTGAATCTATATTGAATTCAATGTCAAATTTATTTATACTAATAATATGTATACTGTTTAATAAATATACCTACTAAATCAGTAAATCCAGTATAAAATAACCTCCATATTGGTACCTCAGCCACTACTCACTGATTCTATTATCCTTGAACTATTTAGATCTATTGATCTATTGAATTCAAGTCACATTTCGAGTATCACTATGGAGGTAAACATTAACTCAATTAAATTCAAGCTTTCTTTATACATAAAGATCAATCAATATAATATTATGTGACGTAACAATGTTTCCTACATTAATATAAAGCTCTATTAACTATATTAATGACTTCATATTCGTTGATAACTAATGAATCATAATTAGCTATAAACAACGACAAATCTGACACTATATCTTATTAAACTAATAGTAAATTATATAAACGGTTAACTTATACCAAAGTTCATACTTTGAACAACAGTAAAAGTATCTAACTTATATTCATTAAAAATAAATAGTAAATTATATTCTAACACTCATATATATATAAGTTTAGTCCAAACGTGTCTCTATAAACATAAACTAAAATGAATTATAATATTTTACTCATTTTAACTATAAAGGTAATATTTAACAAAAAATTTTATTATACGGGCATAATTATACACTTTTGTGTTATAATCTTAAATCATACAGAGCAAGCATTGTAATAATGTATAATGTACTAACGTAGCAAATGTTTTTACCTCCAATTAATAAAGCCGAATAGCATTATCACTTATATTAATTATATTATAATATATCTTTTTAATATATCTTATATATATATATCTTATAATATATATATTTTATATATATATATATATATATATATATATATTATATATATATATATATTATATATATATATATATATATATATATATATATATATATATATTTTATATTTATTATATATATATAATAATATATATATATATATATATATATATATATTTATATATATATATATATATATATTATCATATATATATATATATATATATATAAGAGGAGAGAGAGAGAGAGAGAGAGAGAGAGAGGAGAGAGAGGAGAGAGAGAGATAAAACTAACAACCCAACGTTATTATGAGTTTATATTTGAAATGATTCTACAGTATGTATTCAGAGTTAATAAATGATACACAAATGATAAATAGCATAGTTAACATTCATGAACCCTATGATTATTTCTTAACAGGTTTTTTTTCCATTCAGCAATTCACAAAAAAGAAAAAAAACCCCTATGGGATTGCAAGAAGTGCTGTATAGGAATATTGTATTCCATGACAGACCTGACACATCTTAAGCAAGAATAAACTGCTAACATTAACAAAGGTCCCAACTTATCAAGAGTAAAAGTAACTAACAAGCATACAAAAAAACATAGTCCATTCACACTTTATCAAACATAATCTCCAACATGACAATGTTTAATTTTTACATTAACATAGTAATATTTTACAAAAAAAAATTTTTTGTATCATAAACCTTCTAACCAGTATAATACCTAATGGGTAAAGACAACAAAGTAACGTATTTTTAACCCTCTGTAAAGCTAAACTATGAACATAACATACTTAACACAACAACCAGAACTAAATCGAAATAAACAGCTATCATTAACAACTTAGTCAATAAAGCGAACATGACGAGGGAAGTAAAACAAGTTTTATTTTTTTAATAACATATAATTTTAATGGGATTGTGCTGGATATGGATTCATGGAAACATCGAAATACTATAGACATCACTTATATATTAATTAAATATATTAAACAAACATAATACATCGGATTCAAGTTGAGTGATGTTCTCTAACTCTCTCTACAGATTTTACTCTAATTTTAAGGATGTAGGTCTGATTGGATTCTGGCATTCAACACTAAACCATTTTTCGGCATATTTGGATTCAACAGCACTCATTCTCTCATAAAGAGAAGTAAATTTATCCAAGCTGCTAGTTATTAATGGCGTCCTGTATACTGTTTATACGGGAAACCATTATGTTTCGGTGTAAATATCATAGATTAGCACCATGTGCTATATAGTCTTAAGTCCCAAGTTATGTCAACATTCGTTAAGATGCGTGTTAATTCGTTTTTATTTTAAGCAATGTTGTAATTTTTTCAGATGTTCGAACTTGTGAAACTAGACACGTATGTCTGAAGGTAACACAATCGAAGGGTTTCCAGTAGTTGCGTACATCAAGGTTTTAATATTGTCAAGCGACGAGAACACAACGTCTATTCTATTAGAACCTTTCACACTGTCTCCCCAGCTAGATATTTCGCTGCTAGTCGATATATCAGATGACACACATTTATCCTCTATCCATCCTGTCGCAATATTGATAATCTTGATGAACTCTTCAAACACAAATGAATAAGGTCTATTATTTGAACCTCTGGATGGAATACAAGCAATGTAATTGTTATCCATCCGTTTCACGATTAATATAAATGACACTCGTTGGGAATAACGAAGCTCCTCGCGAAGATATCAACAACAGAAGCGTAGAGATGCGTGGCCATGTCATCGTACCAGCACAGCCAAAAATGTCCTACTGACGGAAATCGTATGCGTAAACAACTCTTAAATGTAATGAGATTCTTCTTTTTTCAACCAATCAGAAGAAAGTTAACAAGAATACGACGCACGAACGAACCATATCAGTTAAAAGGGTATATATTCTCGTTAGACAACAACAACAACAACTACAATAACATAGTAAAAAATAAGTTCTTTATATAGCAAACCAACGATATATGCTAACGTAACATTTTTTTCACATTTAATAAAGCTAACATAGGCATGACCAGAACTAAGAATATTTGTTACAATGACAAAACTAATTATCATACAGACCACCGAATAACTACTAACATTAACAAAGTTCCACACTTAAACGCCAGTAAGTAACTAACAATTTCGTACAAAACGTAAATCTAATTCATACTTTTCCCAAAGCATATCTCTAAATAATTTAAACGTTAACTTTTACATTGAACAGTAATATTTAACAAACATTTATCATAACCTTGTCTAAATTTCCTACAGACCAATGAATAACTGTAAACATAACAAAGTTTTAAACCGCAAACATAACATAAAATAAGTTATTTGAATAAAATATATAGTAAAGTTGTAAATAGTTTACTGATTTTAAAGCAGTAAATCAGGTAATTCAAACCACAACCCCTTCCCACCCCTCCCTCCATGACCTTTTGATCTATTGATCTATTGATTCATGTCACATTTCGAGTATCATTTCGGGATAAACATAACCAAAAATAAGTTCTTTATATATTAACGGCCTCGAATTTATGCTAATGTTACAACGTTTTTTTAACATTAATAAGCTAACATAAAATAGCCTGACTAAGAATATAATGTACAACAACAAACCTAACACATCAATACGCACGAATAAACTACTAACATTAAGCAACTTTCACACTTAACAACAGTAAACTACAATAACACTTCATACAAAACCGTAACCTATTTACACCTTTTTCAAGCACATCTCTAACATATCAATGTTAATTTTTACATTAACATGGTTATTTTTAAACAAAAAATTTTAGCATAACCATGTCTAAGCATCATTACTGACACCAAATATAATGCTAACGTAACAAATTTTTTACTTATCAACTTGTAATATTTAACAAAAAAATCATCATAACCTCGTCTAAATATCAATAATCCCAAACGAATAATTGCAAAAAAGTAAAAGTTTTTAACCAAAACTAAACCAAATAGAAAATTTTTATCCTGACGTACACATAAAATAAGTTCTTTGAATAAAATATCAGTAAGTAATGCGTAATAGTTTACTGATTTTGAAGCAGTAAATCAGTTAATCTAGTAAATCAAACCACCCATCCCTGCAGTCCCTACCTCCACCACCTGCCTATGATAATCGACTATTGAATTTCAGGTCATATTTCGAGTTATCATTTTGGATATCAGCAACAGGTTAAGACGTATTATCTAACAAAAACCCTTAACAAAGTGACCAATATCTATCAAAGATACGAGCATCTTGAACTATGAATTGACACTATCTCCAATCAAGTGTCACTCGTCTCGAGTATAACATCATTTGAACTATGGATAACTTAGACATTAGCAAAATTCTCGGGCACACCTGACATTACTCAACAAACACTTAACCTAGGCTTACGTTTCTAACACAATCATCATCAGGTAACACAGTAATATCTTACCAAAACTCACATTTCTCTCGGAGGTGGTGTGTTGCTTTAGATTACTCTTGGTTAATGAAACCTGTTTATTCGTAAGTTAAGTACGTTATGTTAAATATTACAATGACAGGGTGAAATTAACTCTGATTTGGTAGAGAAATGATGAGTTTTGTAAGATATTACTGTGTTTACAATTGATGATGATGTGTTAGAAACGTAAGCCTAGGTTAAGTTTTTTGTTGAGTAATGTCAGGTTTGGCCGAAGAATTTTTGCTAATGTCTACGTTTATCCATAGTTCAAATCGATGTTATACTCGAGACGAGTGAAACTTTGATGAAAGTAGTGTCAATTCATAGTTCAGATAGCTGGTATCTTTTGATAGGGCATTGGTCAGCTTTGTTAAGGTTTTGTTAGATATGACGTCTTTACCCTGTTGCTGATCGCAAAATGAATACTCGAAAATATGACCTGAATCCAATAGGTCGATTGATCATAGGCAGGTGGATGGTAGGGGACTGCAAGGGATGGACTGGATTTAAACTGATTTACTGCTTCAAATAGTAAACTATTACGCTTTAGCTGTGATATTTTTTTCAACAGAACTTATTTTATGTTATCGTCAGGATAAAATTTTGTTTTTTTTTATGTTATGTTTTGGTTAAAACTTTGTTTATGGTTGCAATTATTGCGGATTATGAGTATTTAGACGAGCGTTTGAATCGATTTTTTGTTAAATATTACGAAGTTGAAGTAAAAAATTTGTTACTTAGCATTATATTTGGTGTCAGTATGATGCTTAGACAATGGTTAATGTAATTTTTGTTAAAAATTACGATGTTAATGTAAATTAACATTTGATATGTTAGAGATGTGCTTGAAAAGTGTAAATAGGTTACGTTTTGTATGAAGTGGTTTATGTAGTTTAACTGTTGTTAAGCACAGGAGTTTTGTTATGTTAGTAGTTTATTCCGTGCGTATGATGTGTTAGGTTTGTTGTTGTACATTATATTCTTGTTCAGGCTATTTTATGTTAGCTTTATATGTAAAAAACGTTAACGTTAGCATATATTCGATGTTAGTATATAAAGAACTATTTTTGTGTTTATGTTTTATCCGAAATGGTTATTTTTCTTGTTCTTTCCGTGTCCTCAAATGTGACATGAATCAATAGACCAATAGATCAAAAGTCATGGAGGGAGGGGTGGGGATGGTTGGTGGTTTGATTTACTCGATTTAGCTGCTTTAAAATCAGTAAACTATGTACATTTACTATGATATTTTATTTCAAAAATAACTTATTTTTTATGTTATGTTTGGTTAACACTTTGTTATGTTTATATATTCGTTGGTCTGTAGGATAATTAGACAAGGTTAGTGATAAATGTTTGTTTAAATTATTACTTGTCAAATGTAAAATTAACGGTTTAATTTATTAGAGATAATGCTTGGAAAAGTTGAATAATGATTACGTTTTGTAGCGAAATGTTTAGTTATTTACTGGCGTTAAGTGTGGAACTGTGTTAATGTTAGTTGTAGGTTATTCGGGCGTAAGGTGTGTTAGGTTTTGTTCATTGTAATATATTCCTTAGTTCTGGTCATGCTATGTTAGCTTTATTAATGTGAAAACAATGTTACGTTAGCATATATTCGTTGGTTAGTATATAAAGAACTTATTTTTGTACTATGTTATTGTAGTTGTTGTTGTTGTTGTCTAACGAGAATATATACCTTTTAACTGATATGGTTCGTTCGTGCGTCGTATTCTTGTTACTTTCTTCTGATTGGTTGAACGAAAGAATCTCATTACATTTAAGGGTTGTTTACGCATACGATTTCCGTCAGTAGGACATTTTTTGCTGTGCTGGTACGATGACATGTCCTCACATCTCTACACCTGTTGTTGATATCTTCACGAGGAGCTTCGTTATTCCCAACGATGTGTCATTTATATTTAATCGTCAAACGGATGGATACAATTACATTGCTTGTATTCCATCCAGAGGTTCAAATAATAGACCTTTATTCATTTGTGTTGAAGAGTTCTATCAAGATATCAATATTGGCACAGGATCGGATAGAGGATAATGTGTGTCCATCTGATATATTCGACTAGCTAGCGTAATTCTAAACTGGAAAATATAACGTGAGAGGTTCTAATAGAATAGACGTTGTGTTCTCGTCGGGTGACAATATTAAAACCTTGATGTACGCGAACTACTGGAAACCCTTTCGATTTGTGTTATCCTTCAGACATAACGTGTCCTAGGTTTCACAGTTCGAACATCTGAAAATATTACAACTTGCTTAAAATAAAAACGATTAACATCGCATCTAACGATGTTGACATACTTGAGGACTTAATACTTATAGCACATGGTGTAATATATTTACACCGAAACATATGGTTTCCCGTATAATACAGTATACAGGACGGCATTAATAACTATCAGCTTGGATAAATTTACTTCTCTTTGTATGAGAGAATGAGTGCTGTTGAATCGAAATATGCCGAAAAATGGTTTAGTGTTGCTGAATGCATTTATACTTACATCCTTTCAAAGGGTGTTTGAATCTTTATGAGAGCTATATAATAGAACTTACCCAACTTGAATCCTATGTTCTCTGATTAGATGAATTAATATATTTAAAATAAACATGTTTTTTATGTATTTATGTTTTATGTATTTGCAACAGGCGTATTGTATGCAATTATATGTTAAAAATAAAAACTTGTTTTACTTCCCTCGTATGTTCGCTTTATTGACTAAGTTGTTAATGATAGCTGTTTATTCGTTTGGTTGTTGTGTGTGTGTTAAGTATGTTATGTTCATAGTTTAGCTTTACAGAGGGTAAAACTTTACTTTGTTTGTCTTTACCCATTAGGTATTATGATGGTTAGGTAAGGTTATGATACAAAAAAATTTTTTTTTTGTTAAATATTACTATGTTAATGTAAAATTAACATTGTCATGTTGGAGATATGTTTGATAAAGTGTGAATGGACTATGTTTTTGTATGTCTTGTTAGTTACTTTTACTGTTGATAAGTTTGGACCTTTGTTAATGTTAGCAGTTTATTCTTGCTTAAGATGTGTCAGGTCTGTCATTGTATATTATATTCTTAGTTCTGGTAATGCTATGTCGGCTTTATTAATGGGAAAACTTTGCTACGTTAGCATACTTTCGCTGCTCTGTATGATAATT
Source organism: Trachelipus rathkii (assembly GCA_015478945.1). Taxonomy (NCBI): domain Eukaryota; kingdom Metazoa; phylum Arthropoda; class Malacostraca; order Isopoda; family Trachelipodidae; genus Trachelipus; species Trachelipus rathkii. The sequence goes on from JABUQX010086505.1 coordinate 13,890, forward strand.
ACACAAGGTTATGGTAAATTTTTGTTAAATATTACCGTGTTAATGTAAAATTAACATTGTTATGTTAGAGACACGTTTGACAAGGTGTGAATAAGTTACGTTTTTGTATGAATTGTTAGTTACTTTTACTGTTGTTAAGTATGGAACTTTGTTAATGTTAACCGTTTATTCTTGTTTAAGATGTGTCAGATTTGTCGTTGTGCAATATATATAGTTCACATGATGCTAAGTAAGCTTATTAATTTGGATTATGGGCACACTTTTTGTTCAACTTGTATAAAAGAACTTGAATTTATGTTATGTTTATCCATAGTGATACTCGAAATGTGACTTGAATCAATAGATCAATAGATCAATAGATCAAGGATGAACAGGAGGGTGGCGGGATGGTGGTTTGATTTACTGATTTACTGATTTAGGGTATGTAAAACGTTACAATTTTAGTAAAAATTTGACTTGAATCAATAGATCAATAGATCAATAGATCAATAGATCAATAGATCACGACTGGACTGGAAGGTGCTTGGATTGTGGTTTGATTTATTGATTTACTGCTTTAGGGTATGTAAAACGTTACAATTTTAGTAAATATTTGACTTAAATCAATAGATCAATAGATCAATAGATCAATAGATCAATAGATCATGATTGGAAAGGAGGGTGCTTGGATTGTGGTTTGATTTACTGATTTACTGCTTTAGGGTATGTAAAACGTTACAATTTTAGTAAAAAATTTGACCTTAATCAATAGATCATGATTGGACAGGAGGGTGCTTGGATTGTGGTTTGATTTACTGATTTACTGATTTAGGGTATGTAAAACGTTACAATTTTAGTAAAAAATTTGACCTTAATCAATAGATCAATAGATCAATAGATCAATAGATCAATAGATCAATAGATCACGACTGGACAGGAGGGTGCTTGGATTGTGGTTTGATTTACTGATTTAAACTGCTTTAGGGTATGTAAAACGTTACAATTTTAGTAAAAAACATTTTATATATATCAATAGATCAATAGATCCATATATCAATAGATTAATAGATCACGCTGGACAGGAGGGGTGCTTGGATTGCGTTTGATACTAATTACGCTTTAGGGTATGTAAAAACGTAAATTTGTAAGTTATAAACATAAAAAGTATAAGAAATTTTATTTATTTATTTATTTATTTATTTATTTATTTATTTATTTATTTTTTATTTTTATTTTGTTTCTTGATGGTTCTGAAACCATTATTTTCAAAATCTACAGACCCGATAACATATATAAAGACACCAATATTGTTGTTATCGAATGTTTATTAACACGGCACCGCAGCGGCTCCAGCACGGTGGCAGAGCCACTCCTCAGAATCCAATACCAAGTTTTTCTAGAAATTACACTCTGAATCCACTCACAAATTTCAGCTTTATACGATCAATTATTTTAATTTTTTTTATGGGGTGGGGTCCCCCTTCGGGGGACCCACGGGGACGTAACTTCGTATACAATGAGGTTACATCATCATCTAACACCCCTCCAAATTTTAGCACGATACGATAAGTTCTCGGAGGCTGGCTGACAGTCAAGTCGGTCAGAACCGGATGCGAAGAAGCAACCACGGCGGAAATACAGAGTCGGAGTGCGTAAAAAACGATTCCTTACAGGAATCATTTTTACTCAGATTCGATTCCCTTCGGGAATCGATGCTTCGGACGCGTGGAAATATATATATATATAGTATGTGTGTGTGTATGTGCACGCGCGCTCACGCGCTGACGTAATCTCGTCTCCGACGAGATTTACGTTCATCAACGCTCGAGCCTAACTCTCGTTAGGCCTAATCTCACCCTCTCGGAAGCCGCCTCAAGGGCGTAAGCGCAATATCCGCGTCGACCCTCGGGGGCGACCCCCCTCTATATACATCCTAGAGACTTGAAATTTACCCTGTTTCGAGCTTAGCCCATATATAGCTTATATTCCAAGTTTGAAGCCAATACCTCTAGTCATTCATATCCAAAAGGGTGGGTTCGACCAAACTGTTCTGTCACTACTATAGTGCTTGTCTGTTGCTCTACTCTCCCATAGGCAAAGAAAACAGTAGTATTTGGTGAATCCACTCTGAAGTCCCATACTTTAATGCATTACTTAAAACTGATATACTGTCAAATGTTTCCTTTATATCTACCGAGTATGCTACTGGTAATGAAGCCTTGGCATTACCATTAGGAATCAATACTGCTTTCACACTTGTCTTATAGGAGTCTATAAAAAGCCTCCATTCCTCTGTGACAAGCTTGAAACAAAGTTAAGCCATCAAACCGTCAATATTTGTACACACACCTACCGATCGTTTCATGGTGAAGCATATTGAATATTGTTCTTGTCTTTGTCTATATACTGATATTCTAGTGTATATTGACAACAAATTATACTGCTGCAGCCTAGATCCTAAGAGATAAGCTTGTCCTTTGCTGAGATCCATTGGTGACCTAGGCACTGGAAGTCCAGATGTCCATGTAATACTGGCTTAATTACAGAGGGATGGGAAGGATAAACTATATTTTATATTATTTTATTTGAAAATCTTTTTACCCCTGCGAGGCTGAAATAGCTGTCTTATAAGTGGCTACTAGGCTCGCGCCAAACCATAGGTACAGCAAATGGAATACTTCGTGATTTTTCTCTATTCATTCGCTTAATATAATGGTGTAACAAATTGTACAAGATATATGGGGAGCATTATGGGGAGCATTTTCTTTGTCCTAGTATTCAATGCAACATGCAAAATAATAGTAATATGCTTTCTTAACTCTGGTTGTTAAAAACTGCCGACTATTTTTTAGTGAACTCACCATATATAAAACAAAAACAGTCTGCTGAATTTAGGCATTTGCGACGGTCTCTATTCATTTCTGTCTTCAACTAAGCATGATCCGATACAAAATGACTCACGAGCATAAAACGTTTACTCCTTCAACAAGGCAAGATTGAACATGGAAGGTAAAGAAAACTTGCCTCCTCTGGAGTAGAACCACCCTTTGTTGCGACTCAAAACGATACACTCAACGTTCTACCACTGAGCTATCCTCTATCTCCAAATAAGTTAGATTCAAGAACAGTTTTAAACAAACGAGCTCCCGTCAAGGTAATATCACCTGGTTTTCACCCTGTCCTTCCCTCGTTCATAAGATTTTAAATCTTTATAACATTGCTATTCTCGCGATTAATAAGTAGGTAAACAAAGGACTATTACGGGAAGGTAAAGAAAACTTGCCTCCTCTGCGGTCAAAACACCGCTTGTTGCGACTGAGAATGATATACTTGACGTTCTACCACTGAGCCATCCACTAATCCAAAAAAAATTAGATTCAAGAACAGTTTTAAGCGAGCGAGCTCCCGTCAAGACGATATCACCAGGTTTTCGCCCTGTCCTTCCCTCGTTCATAATATTTTATGAAACTAGACCTCTGTGAACTTCCAAAATATTCTTTTCTCCTACCATTCAATTTAGTGTCCATCAAAGACAGAATATCTACATCCCTCTTACCTTTCCTACTAATAGTTTACACCTTTAATATTAGAGCAAGCAATTTTGATTTTTCTCCTTTAATTCATCTTAAATTTTTTCTAATTTTGGTCACAATCTCTGCGTCTGTATTTGGCAAAAGAAAAAAAATAATGACTAGGAGGGTTTCTGGCATCTTGAACCAATATTTTCTACCAAACTTCACGACATACTATTACAGGTTTTTAAAATACTTACTAAACTAGATTTAATTTTCGTAACATCAGCATAAAATCTTATGTTTCCAATTTAAAAATGTTTCGAATTCATAAAATAAATTTTATTATTAAGGTTTCTAAAATTGTCTAAATTATATTTGACTTACACGATTGTAAAATATTTAAATCTAAATTAGTAAAATAACTACCATAAAACTTCATTTAACTAATTTAAATACTTTATCACAAATTTAACAACACACAAATTTTAAGCTTGAGGTGAAAAATATGAAATTAAATTTCCTTAAGACAAATAAAATTTACATGACATAGAACAAAAAAACAAAAAGAAAAAAATCAAATAAAAGAAAAAAAATACAACTACGGCAAAGAATTTCTATAAAATTTACTGCAATTACCTTTCAATTATTATCCACCTTTTATTTCTAATTCACCTCGCCAATGACATACTACAATACTATATATATATTATATATTATTTTAATAACGAAAAATAAAAAAACTATACTTATTCATCCAAATAAAATATCGTTCTTTATGTCAAAATTGTCATTATATATGATAAAGTGAACCATACAAATACATATTTTTTATATTAATACTATATTATATTTATCCATATATAATATATATATAATATTTATATATATAATATTATATATATATATATATATATATATATATATATATATATATATTATATATTATATATATTATATATATATATATATATATATATATTTATATATATATATATATATATATATATACTATATATATATATATATATATATAATATATATAAATATTATATATATATATATATATATATACTATATATATATATATATATATATATATATATATATATATATATATATATATATATATATATATATATATATATATATAATATATATAGTATATAAATATACATCTATATATATATAGAAATATATATATATATATAATATATATATATTTATATATACTTATATTATATATATATATATAACTATATATATATATATTTTTTTTATATATGTATATATATATATATATATATATATATATTATATATTATATTATATATATAATACTTATATATATATTAATAGTATTTATATATTATATATAATATATATATATATATATCTATATATAATACCGTATATATATATATATAGTATATAATATATATATATATATTATATATATATATATATATCTATATATATATAGTATATATATATATACACAAGATTGATCTCTATATGTTTTAATTGGACCTATTTAAAAAGATATCTTGATTATAGCAAAATAATAAGATAAGGTTTGGAATAGCGAAACGCTCTCTTCTGTCTCATTTCTTTATTAATTTCTCATCGATTTATTTTACAAGGAACTATTTTAAGTGATTTAAACTATTGCTCAAAAAATAGAATATTTATTCTTAATAATATCAATTATTATTTAAATGTGTCTTTGATAACCTTACAGTTATCTATCCCGAGAGAGAGTAAAGCTGTTAGCTCTTCTGGGTTCTATTTTAACTGCTTCTCTCCCGCCATGCACGCAGTTGGGTGCCAGATGTCACGCCTCGGTGACCTTGACAATATAAAAAAAATGAAACAGTTATTTCGCATACAGGACTTTCTTTGTACAAGATTTCTTATATCTGCGCACCAGAGAGCCGAGCCTAAGCTACGGTACTGGTTGCAATTACATATAACCTTTAATTTTACCATACTACATCGCTCACCCCGCACTAGGGATACATAATGGTTATCTTAAAAGTTGCCTGTAACACCCCTTCTGACAATTTTTAAAAAAGTTTAGGATAGAGGAGACAGTGGCTACTAAAGTTAGAGAGTAAAACAATAATTTTCACCTAAAATAATAGCTCTCCTACTGGAGGCAACCCTTTTTAATCATTTCTATGTAACACCTATACCTTAGGCGTTTTTACCATCTGAAAGAAAAAAGGATTAGTATTTTTTTTTTTTTTTTTTTTTTTTTTTTTTTTTTTTTTTTTTAGGTGTTATTTTCTCTTTCTAAATCTACTAAGTTATAATATATGCGAACGTTCCTTAAATTTTCTAAATGAGGTTTCCCATTTTTTTTGATAAGTACGTTCTGTTTATTAATTTTTTAACTTTAAAAGGGCCGACATAGCGAGGCGCTAATTTGCCGATTTAAACTGTGTCCTGCCCGTACTACGACAACTTCTCTTCATGCAACCCTTTTGTGGGCAACAAAGACGTGTCCGATTTTCTAATAATTGGTGTGTGGAGCAGGCGTCTATGGGCTAAAAGAGCGGATAGCTTTTTAACCAATATGCATTATATTCTATTGGCAGTCCTCCGAAGCAGGCTCCAACTAATTACTAGGATATTGCATTATTCTCGCGCTAAACATCAACGTTTGCGGGCTGAAGCATCGTTCTTTGTTATCGGCTCGAGTCTCAGAGTGAAACACCATAGGTAAGAGGCTTGGCCAGTCGGAGGGGTTACAATATGTTCTTGCAACATACATCTCAAACAAGCCAGAAAATTCCTATGATTTACCTCCAGGAGGCCATTACATCTAGGGTTTGAGCTACAAGTAGTCCGGTGCTCCATTCCCACGGCCCTGCAGACTTCCTCGAACAGGCGACTAGTGAAATTCGCACCTAAATCCGAAATAATTACCTGCGGAATTCCACAGAACGGAAATAGCTCGTGAATGAAGGCATTCAATATTTCTCCCGAATTTATTTCTTTGAGAGGCACAGCAAACAAGTACTTACTGTAGCGGTCAATTAACGTAAGTAGGTATTTGTACCCTCTCGCATTAGGTAACTTAAGAATATCCACATGAACGGCTTCAAACTTCTTCGTTACTTCTTTAAAGACACCATAATTAGGACTTATACCTGGTACCGTTTTATTTTTCTGACATGCTGAGCACGTGCGGACAAACTGTTTTATTTTTTATGCATGTGCTGAAACACAAACTCATTTTTTAGACAAAGGAGGATTTTATTCACCCCTAAATGTCCTTTATTATGGTATTCGCTGATTACTTTCTGCACACTATCTTCAGGCACAAAAACTCGCTAATAGTTTAAAGAGACATCGACTATTAATTCTATCTCCTTTTTGTTATCTTCGCCATCAGATCGCTAAGGTACTTATCAGACAGTTGGTGTTGTCTAATTTCTTCGAAGTCCAAATCTCGTTTAAAATGCGAGACTAATATTTTTGCATTTTTATCAAACGTTGTTACTAAATTTATTTTGGCAGTATCCAATATGGCCGCTTCAGTGCGACTGCTGTTTTCATTTCGAACAGACAGATCTATCGGCGCGCTTCCATTCATTACCAAGTTAATAGCACCTACGTCAGCCGCTATAGTAGTCCCAGCTGATTGCTCATTTGCCGTCGTGAATCGGTGGGCGAAGTCACAGACTACACCATTTGGACCTGCATCTTCTCCTACCTCATCCTCATCTTGGGCAATATTATTTGCAAGTAAATATTTTAATAACGCATTTTGATTTTCGGTAATTAACTCCATCGTGATATTGAAAGTACTCAAAATAGCAAGTTCCCTCAATTCCCTAGCATTATAGTTTTGTACATCATTAGCATGATTTATTTTATATACCAACGCGCGGGAGCACGTACAGATACGCACAGGCTTTCCCGCCAAAATTGACCTATATTTCTTACATAATTTTGATAACCCTATAAAAGTTTTATTTACCTGGCAAAAATTTTTCTGCTGTATTAAAAAGACCACTATAAATGCAAAAGGAGTGGCCTTCCTCATCGTCCGACATAATTACTGTATTAAAAGGTTTATTATTTGTCTAAATGTACACTTTGAGAAGCGCATCGACGGCCGGGAACCTGAGTCGTGAGGGGTGACGAATCGCTTGCTTTCTATCAACAAAAGACTTCTCAGCCTCGGGTGACCACGTGATTTTTTTATTAGAGCTATTCTTTTCCTTTAAATAACTATACAAAGGCAGCGTTAGATTTGTAAAACACGGTATATTTTGGCGGTAAAATGAAATTCTGCCAACAAACGAACGCACTTCTTTTATGGTTAACGGGCGAGGAACATTAATTATTTCCTTAACTTTTTCAGACAATGGCGAAAGCCCTTCTTCCGTCAATTCAAAACCCAAATAACTTAACCTTTTTACCCCAAATTCACATTTTTTTTATTTAAACAAATTTTAAAATAATTTAATCTCTCAAATACTTGTTTAAGTATCACCACGTGGTCTGATAAATCTTTGGTCCCTATCAAAATATCGTCTAAATACACGTGTACACCGGGAATGCCTTGAAGTAATATAGTTAAAAATCTCATGAAACACGAACTCGAATTTTTAAAACCCATGGGCAATTGTCTAAAAGAAAAATTGCCGAACATTGTACTAATACTAAAATATTGTTGATCGGCTTCTGCTAAAGGCAAATGATAATACGCGTTCGTAACGTCCACATTACTTAATATTTTTGTCCCATGAAGCCCACTAAATATGTCATTTATGTTCGGCATCGCAAATACATCATTTCCCGCCACTGAATTAAGTTTTCTAAAATCACACACGATTCGTACCCCTCCCCCACTCTTTTCTAACACGCTGATGGGAAAACTCCATTGAGATGGCGCTCTCTTTAAAACTTTCGCTTTTACTAAATTTAATAATTCCTTCTTTGTTTGTTCGAATAATTTATGAGGAATTCTGCGAGGTTTAAGTTTTATAGGTGGCCCGCTTATATTAGTTTTATAAAGAAAAAGTGAAGCTATTTCCTTCAAAATAGCAGTTGAAACGAGAGTCTTCTCTCCCCCCCGTAAAACAAAGGTCTCCCCCCCATTTCTATTCTTAAGTTTTGACTCAGCGTTCTCCCCTCCCCCAAATTCTTTGAACAAGTCGCCCCAAACTCTAAGTTGCTTTTCACGCACCTTAAAATTTTCCGGTAAATATGAATTTATAAATAAATGTTTAAATTCAACTACAAGATTATTAATTATAGGTTTATCGCTAAAAAGTTCACTAGAAACTACAAAAGGAGAAAATTGAGAGAGAGAGAGAGTGAACGAAAGCATTATCTCTACAAATTGTGTTATTACATAAATTTATACCTTCTTTGCTCTGAGTATCACATATCTGTCTCAAAATTAATATTGAAAGCAAATTTTTTTTCAAAAACGGCATTCCAAGAATACAAATAGGTTATCTGGTTGTTTAAAAATTTCTACATCATAAGTTCTCTTTAAACCAAATCAAATTGTAAAATTTCGCCAGATGTATATGTCAATTACGGTATCATTCGCTGCTTTAATTTGACCAATAATCGTTATACTATTACCCCATCCATAGGGATTAAATTGATCTCACTATCTGAGTCGATAATAGAGACTCTCTTTGATATTTTATCAACAATCGTATAAAGTTTATAATTTCTTACATTATTTAATACAGACATATTATTTATGACCGGACTTTCTCCTGTGGGAGCATCCGTCGTTAACATATCTTGCGCGCCGCTAGAGGCCAACATGGGTATCGTATGGGTTACATCGATACTCTTATCAATAGTCTATATACTCAGAGCTTCGTTATAAGAAGGATAACCTTCTTGTACATGCCATGGAGCACTCCGCTCGTTACTCTTAAAATTACACGAAGCTAAATTATTATTATTATTATTATTATTATTATTAATTATTATTATTTTATTATTATTATTATTATTATTATTATTATTATTATTATTATTATGTATTAATTAATTATTATTATTATTTATTATTTATTATTATTATTATTATTATTATTATTATTATTATTATTATTATTATTATTATTATTATTATTATTATTATTATTATTATTATTATTATTATTATTATTATTATTATTTTAAATATTATTATTATTATTATTATTATTCTTATTATTTATTATTATTTATTATTATTATTGTTATTTGTATATAATATTATTTAATTTATTATTATTTATTATTCAATTTATTAAGTTGATTCATTACCCGTGCAGAATACTCACATCACGTATGTATTATCTAACGTTAATTTTAACTATAGATTTGATGCATTTGTCAGGAATATTATTTACTACGGCAAAATCCCCATAATTAATAAATAAGATCATTTTCAATTAAAATATCACCTCCCCTGACTCCTATGCCGAGGGGTGTTTCTGTATTTACTGTTTCCCTTGCTCCTTTGGGGGTTTGACTCATGTGCTTGCTGACTTTCTCTATTGGGCGGGAATACCAAAGAATACATAGGACAAAATTCCGAATGACATGTGTAACTTCTATATAGGAATCTTGCGTGTGGTTACATAACTCGCCTAGCAGCCCAGTATTTACAGGGTTGCCTTGCTTACGTTCTCTAGGAGCATTTCTTCTATTTTGAAATGATGGTTGTTCTTCTGTCCGATTCGGTTTGGCAGCAGCTTCACTTAGCTGTCCAGCGACCTTGGTGAGAGACTTGAAAATTCCTTTCATCTCTCGAAAAAAACTCTTTGTTTACTTTAGCCTCTTCTGAAACCGGGGAATTGTTGTTGTTTGTATTTCGACTCTCCTCGTGTGATCCTCTCTCTTGGGTCGGGAAATGTTCTCCTTGAAGATGATTCACGGCCCCCCAATATTCTCTCCCCCTTCTCTCATGGGGGGTTTCGTAGTTATCCCTATAAAAGTTTTTATATAAGTTATCAGCCACTTTTGTAATTTTTTCAAGACTGCTATCGTCTGCCAGAGTCATTAGGCTTTCTTGGATGCGAGATGGGAGCTCATTATTAAACAATTCATGAACAAAAGGCGCACTGTTTTCAGCAAGCAGATCAAATCCTATTCTTCCCATAACATCACGGACTCTTGCCAAGTAAACTGAAGGAAGTTCTTCTTTTTTTCTTCCTTTTTTGAAAATTTCACTGATTTGACTTCTCAGATTGGGGGTGTAAGCTTCCTCTATCGAGGCAATTAACTTTTGAAAGCAATCTCCACTCAATGGAAATTTGATTGTAGCTACGATATCATGGGGAAGGACGGAGGCTAATATTCTTACGCGCTCTTTTGGGTCATTTACTCCATTATGTTTGAATACGGTTACAGTCGTGTGTAACCCGGTCATTATATTACGTACATCTAGCTTTGGAATGGCACCAATAGGCAGACTGGTCTTTGGCGTCTCCCTCAAGGAGGGGGAGACTGTGGGGGTAACAGATCTTGCTAGTAGCGGGGTATGCAGTTCCTGATTTCCCTCCCAATCCGAGTTTGAATTTTCTTCTCTATTAATAGGAGATTTGGGGAAAGAGGGGGAAACGTTCGAATTTTTGCAGATGCTTTTGA
>JABUQX010086506.1:0-32500 GCA_015478945.1 Trachelipus rathkii
TGTTTCTAAATGTAAGCACAATTAAGTTAGTATGGGACTTGGATGGAGGAAGGGAAGGTGAAGTACCAGAAGGAGAGGAGGCAGGTAAGGAATTAGATGTGAGAAGTTTAGTGAAGCAAGGAAGGACTGAAGTATGTAAGAACGTGGGAAAATTCGGGGCTCGCAAGCGTAAATCATCTGATATGTGATACAAGCTGGAAACAAAAATGAAATTTGGAAGGACAAATTGCTTAGCAGTGCAAAAGAAGTATGGTGGGTGTGCTAAAGTAGGAAGTAAAGAATCTAACAGTGAGTGGTGGAAGAAAGAGGTGATGCAAAGCCGGTTGTGGAAGTAGAAAAAAAAGCGTGGTTGATTGTACTAAAGAGCAAAGTGATTGAAGTTTCAGAAAGAAAAGGATGCTTGGAATTATTATTAAAGGAGGAAAAGAGTGCGAAAGAGAAAGCTAACGACCATCTATATTCGTCAACGTCACAGAGGAACGAAGGAGTAAATGAACAGTTTTGGAAGGAGATGAAATGGGGACATACAAGGGAATAGGGAGCTCTTCTAGAAGAGCGGCCGGTAATAGGTTAAAAATTAAATAAGGGGAACCTGCTCAGAATAATGAAAATGGGATGTGGTTTTTGTAACTGATGAAGATGGATGTGGGAGGGGAGTGTGGATAAGGATTGACAACTTCGAAAGCTCTGTATTAATATCTGGGCAGTGTAAAATCGGAAAGGTGATAGTGACTGTAGTGTGTGGTTTGATGGTGCAAGAAGGAATAGGGTATTTCGGGGCTGAGTCTATTAGGCAAGAAGAGGAAAATGGGTAGAGTAGAAGATAGTTTGAAGATAATGGTAAAATTCTTGCAGGTATAAGATGAATGATTACTGGTGAAACTGTCAAGGTGAACACACCGCAGGGCAGCAAAGTTTCTGATCTGATTGTGGATCTTGAAGTGTGTGTAATATAATCGTTTATGGAGGGTTAGTTCCGAGGGATTTGAAGAGAGCAGTAATAGTAGCCATCCTTATATAAGGGTAATAGAGACAAGGGGTACTTTAGGAAATTATACAGGGGAATTAGTTTTATATGAGTGTTATAGGGAAGAAATATGTTTGTATTTTGGTCGAAAGAGGGTGCCGAGTGACTGAAGGACTGACTGGTGAAGGATGAACAAGGTGCGTTTAGGAGTAGTAGAGGGATGTGTGGATCAGATCTTTACATTGAAGCAAATGATAGAAAAATGAGGGTAAAAGAAGAATAAATTGGGTATTTAAGTTTTAGTGGATTTGCAACAGAGGGTATTGATAGGTTAATAGGGAGCTCGATGGCAGGTTGTGTAGTGGATATATAGTGTTGGTGGTTAGTAATATATGAGGGTGGCACGAAATGGTGTTAAGTATAGTGAGGCGTGGTGTAAGTAATGAATCGGTGTCAAAAGTGATTGTTTATATTAATAGCGGAAGTGAGGCAGGGTTGTGTTAATGTCTCTTTCGTTATTCAAGTTTGTAGATAGATGGCGGTTATGAAAAGAATTGGAAGGGTGGGCCGTGAACAGGAAATGGTGTTAGAAGAGTGGAGAAATGGAGATGAGTGGAGGGGCCCTACACTATTATATGGCGGATGATTTGGTTTTTGGTGTGGCGATTTGGCAAGAGTTTGAGAGAATAGTGGCTAGAGAGAGTTTGGACCGCTGGTGGCTAAAAGGAGGGGTTTGAAAGTAAACGTAGAATAAGAGTAAGGTTATGGTGTGAGTGAGGACAGTCCTCAGCTGTGAAGTTATGTTAGATGGTGAGCAGCTCTGCTCAAAAGTGTCTGAGTTTAATATTTAGGTCTAAATGTTGGATGAGAAGGGACGGATGATGCAGAGTGTAGTAGGAAAGTTGTGAATGGCAGGAAGGTGGCTGGTGCAATTAAATCGTTGGTTGGAATGTAAGGAATAAGTCTTGGAAGTGTGGCTAGGGTTCTTACTGAGGGTATGTTGTCTACCATGTGTACTTGTAATACGTAGCTGAGACTATAGAGTTTTGAATAAAGAAGTATATAGTAGATCCTAAAGTCAATGTGGTTCAGATGGACAAATCTTAAGGGCGTGTAGCCTAGGTGTGAGAAGAATTGATAAAATGAGGACTGAACATATTAAAGAGTTATGTGGTGGGAAGAAATGGGTAAACGGTGAGAGTAATAAATGAAAATTGTTCATGGTTTGGTCATGTTGGAAAGGATGAATGATAGTCGTTTTTAAGCGGATGTATAGTGGGGAGGGTGTTGGAAACCGACCGGCTGGGAGCATCGAAGAAAATAGTGGATTGCAGTTAAGTAAGACGAATGTCTGAAGGACCAGAAATGTGAAGTCTGTGGCAGAGAGCGAGAATAAAGGTGGCATAATAGGAGAGAATGGCGGGGTTTTGTGAGGGGGTAATGGTGTGGCCCACCTGGTACAAGGGTATTGAACACTTACCACTGACGAATTTACCATAGTGAGGGTCCGTCGCGAGTCCGTGAGAAGCTATAGGGTGATTTTTCTGACTGCGACGAGTCCTTACTAAGTAATGGTTCAGAGGGGGGAGGGGTAAGGTAATTTCTGTCCCCTAAGTTTTCGAACTTTTGTCATATTTTAATGCTGGCTTTTCTTTTCCGATGCTTCTTAGACGACCACCCTTGCAAACTCACCTAGTGGTCCAGAAAAGGCATAATGAATGAATTACCTATACAAATAACAACATTATATATATATATATATATATTATGAATCTAATTTTTATATATCTAAAGTGTATAGTATATACATACGTAACATATCTATTATTAACTATATACAGGTAATATATATATATATAGTAAATACTATTTATATTTATAATATAGATTGTATATTTATATATAAATACTAAAATAAATTTAAATAAAAATAAAAGATTAAAAATTAATAATTTAAATAAATTAATAATATATAATATAATTAATAATAATAATAATAATAATAATAAATAATATAATAATAATAAGTAACTAATAATAAATAAATAATAATAATAATAATAATAATATAATATATAATAATAATAATAATAATAATAATCAGTCATGTGAAATGTAATAATTATATGCCCTATAGCACAAATAAAACGCTTTAACTAGTAATACAATCTACTTTATATATTGCATACCTCTTTTAACATTATTGTATTTACTGTAATTTTAATGCTAAAACTAAATTATACATGACTGGATTATGAAAAAAAATAATTGTAAAATAAAAAAATCAAAAAAAACAAAAAAATTTGGCCTTTGGTCTTTTTTAATAAAAAACGAACGGTTTTTTTTTATCCCCAACCCTATATATATAAATATATAGTAATTATATATATATACTATTTCGTATTTGTATATCTTCATATATATATATATATATATATATATATATATATATATCTTATATATATATATATATATATATATATATATATTGATATTATATATAATATATATATATATATAATAGTTACCCACTTCTAAGTGATACGCAGCATTAGCATCGACTCTGCAGGAGTCGAGGCTTTGATGGGTTCTACTAAAGTCTTGGACGAAAATAGACCTTCTTATGGTGGACAGGGTGGTCAAATATTTCAGAAAGGGAGGCAGAATGATTTAGGTGAGGAGCTTAAATTAGCAATGGCTCGCTCGCGCACGCCTCGCACACCTCACACACAGCACTCCTTCGCCAAAGGACGATCTTTCCTTTCAGCATAGGCAGAATTTGTTGAACTTGTTCATTAAATATAATACACCTCTCCCTATTTCTGCGGCTGTAGAGCGAATATTTTGTAATGGTGGGGAATATTTTAAGGGCAAAGAGGTCAGTTCCTTAACTGCTTTTAATTTTGAGCAAATCAATCTTTTTGAAAAGGTTAATATGGATCTCTGTCCTTTGAAGACGACATTGAGGAGAGAAGTGGAAAATCTTGAGATTTTGTAAATATTGCATTCAATAATTTTTTCATATAATATTATAAAATAAAGCTTTCTTATAAATAGAGGCACTTACTATTTAGTAGTTATAATGTTAAATTTTATTGTTTAAGGCGCACATTATTAGCGGGAGACGTGCGGCAGTGCTACATTGCGATAGCGGAGGTTTGATGGTCGCAGAATAAGTGCGGATTCGCTCTATCAAAGTAGATTTTCTAGAAAATTGCTTTTTAATTAAAGGACTCCTACAAAAGAATTACAAGCTCACACTTCATTATATATATATAATATACTGAAAATATACTAATAATATATATATACATAATATATATATATATTATATACTATATATATGACTATATCTATATTATATATATATATATATATATATATATTATATATATATATATATATATAAATCATAATAATAGTTTTTTTAAGTTGTACCAACACCGATAGATTGTAAAAAATAAAACAATAAAGAATAATTAAATAACCATACTAACACAATCTCTCTAACTTTTAAATGTTAAAATTTATATTCCCCTCTTTTTTTTAGCTTTGTACAAGCAGGCTTCCATAACCCAATTAAAGATTGCTAATCAATGTAAAATATTTGTCCTGATGGTGATTGTAGTTCTCAAATGAATTTATATTTTTAATGTGTATTAACTTTTTATGAAGTTTTTTGCGTAATTAATAACTCATAACATAATTACCATTTGTTGTTTCGGTTGAAAACCTTATTTCCCTTTTTACCTTTTTTAACTCAGTCTGATTCTGAGCCCGAGGATGAATTTGGGGAGGTATTTATGAGTAATTTTAAAGTCGAGACTTTTTTTTAAGTTTTGTATAAAGTATTTTGAATTGGGATTCCTTTATTTGATGATTCTAAATCTCAAGTTTTGCTTATGTATATTAATACGCCTTCAATATTATTTCCTTGTACTAAAATGGAAATTGGAAAGTACAGACAAGCATTGGCAAATGAAAAGGAAAGAAAAATTTGTAGCAATTTAGATTGGCAACTTAATATATTGATATATTTTATAGAAATTTTGACTAGATAATTAGTGGAAACTGAAATGATTTGCTGCTTTAGAGTCTTCTGTATTTTCCTATTTAATTAATTGTTAGCATGAATTAGTATTTATTAATCAGTAAAATAGCCACCCTCCTGCACGTATCCCGGACTCTTAACGCTTTCCTTCAGTGTTAAAAATGGCTACCATGTTCTTCTCACAATTTTTTTTTATTTTTTAGATGTAGACATTTTAAAATACTTTTTTTTTTATATAGTTATTAGAGGTCCAGTTTTTAGTTTATTTTGCAATTGCATAAATATGGTTTAGCAGTTGCCAATAAGTAATTTTTATGTTTTTAATTTTTATTCCTTTTCCCCAATATGGTCAAACATTAAAAAAATCAAATTTAAAATCACATTTTTAGTACTCGACAAAAGGTTTATCATTAAAAAAAGATATTTTTTTTCCCTGTTTGGCCCTTCAGCAAAACACACTTTGGAATCGTGATGGCATGTTGGTAAGTACAAGGCGCACATCTAATGATAGGGCTGTGCATTTATGACTGTTTCGCAAGCTTCTTTCAGTTTTAGAGTCGCTCATTTTAATTGGGCAGACCGTTATAAAGGACTCTTTTTCTTGCCGGTTGTCCACATAAACGTGAAAGTGATCGTCTTTTAAAATGCTTTTGTTTTAGAACTTAAAATTAGTTATCCTAAAAGTGGAATATTCTTCGTTACGAATACAATTGTTCTTGTGTTCTATTAGTCCTTTGAATTTTGCAGAAATTTTTACTTTATTATTTATTATTATTATTTCTTTTTATTTTAATATAATTTGCCTATTTTGTAGGTTTATCCTCCACCTTTTAATTTAGTTTTGGAATTTATTATTATTATATTATTATATTATTTTTATTTTTCACTATCTTAATTTAGCTCTTATTTAAAAAAAATACAAAAATTATTAATATAATTAATAAACATATAGACAAAAAGACATGTTTAGAAATAAAGAGACATTATTTATAAACACAACTAAAAAAACCACCATTAATAATAGACTCAATTAAAGAAGATTCCATATTGATCATATTATTTTAATAGCAAATTCTACTTAGTGTTACACATGAGAATTCTTTAAACATTACTTACTGTGCACTTGTTATGACAACACATGTTGCATTCTCAGTCTAGTAATCGTTGTAAAATGATAACACATCTTCACCACAATATATAAACGTTCTGCATTTTTATAGAAATTCTTTCAACATGTTCACTGGTAAGATTACAAGACAAAGATCTTTGTTTAAAGCTTCTGGACGTTAAGTATAGTATTATACTCGTAGTTAGCCAATGTAGCACCTTCCAGTGGATAGGAGCTGCAAATACGTCTAAAACTCTGGTCATAATACTAGATGTGATGGTAATTTGAATCAAAATTGTATGTAGATTGTTCTTTTAGGAATAAGTTTTTTATGTATTTTAATATTGTAGGTAGATCAAGTAGTTAAGAAAGTAGTTTTTTTAATAATTTTAGTTTTTCTTATTATTTTATTTAATGAATATCACATCAGATTTAAAGATTTTCCTAGTTGTGAATCAATTTCTGTATAAAATTGTAAATCAATATATAACTCATAAATCACTAATATAATATAACCACAACTACACATATATATATGTAATCCACTCATAACTAATAAGTATACTAATATACCTAATACTATAACTATCATACATACTCACTAATACACTACTACAACAATAACCTATATACCTTAGGCTATATTATAATAAGTATATATATATATATATTTAGCCGTTGCTTAACGCTGTCTGGTTTGTTTATTTGTAGTACTGGTATACGTCATTATTTTATTATTCAAGTGTTAGAGCTGTTAATTTTTTTCATTTTGTAGAAAATTGTTTTATTCGGAGCATATTGTTTTATTTAGAAAACTTGTACTATGTTTCCGTTTTTCGTTTTGACACTTGATTTTTTTACAGTTTATCCTCTCTCTTTTGTCAAACAGAAATCTTGCATTCTCTTTTCTTTCTGTAAGGGTGGCTTCAACTTAGCGATCATTCATATCGGAGCACCCGCCTGCGGAATGAATGCGGCAGTGCGGTCATTCGTGCGGAACTGCATTTACAGAGGTGATCTTGATCTATCGGACATAACAATATACGATAATGATAGGATATTAAGGACAGAATATTGGAAAGGAAAGTGTAAGTTTACCATTTTATTATTAGTAGTAGTAGTTTTAGTAGTACTAGTAATGAAATAACTGGTATTTCTAACTCATATACTTTTACTTTAACAGTATAATTATTCAAAGATATTATAATAAGAAACACACATTGACAAATAGTCTAACAACGCAATTAATCCTTAGAGCTTCCTATACAAGGACTCGAATGTTTTTTTTATATCTTCTCTACTTACTTATCTATTATTTCCATAATTACCTTTTCTATATATTCCTTTGCTCTCATATTTCTTTGCTTTTTTATTTTCTTTATAATAATTGTTGCATGCTACATTCTTCTCTTAAAATAGATGAGTGATCGTTATCACGATGTATGATCGATACATATACTTAACACCAACTTGCTTCAGATATATACAAACACAATGCAAATTCCTAGCATACATAGAATCTCAATAGATATAGAGAACTACATGACAACAAGATCTTCTGCATTCTTATAGATTCGTAGCTCAATACCGCACCATCAGACTAAAATTATACAACAACAAATCCTAGAATCCCCATTTGAGACTCTGTGGCTTACTTTAATAAGTTGCATTTATTTTTATATATTCCTTTTGGAAAGAATTTTACTTTTTTATTTTAATAATGTAAACTAGCTTTGGCCATTCCCGTTCTTATTCACGAGTTCGAATTTTAGAAGAACCAGAAAATTAGCATAGATCAAATATAAATATCACCTTCAAATCAAATTATAGGCAAGCACACCACACCCAGTATACATCTAAACAGAAATGTGCGCAGAAGCTTCAATCAAGGCATACTTAAAGAAAGATTCGCATACTACTTATAATACTGTCTATAATTAAATAATTAATACCTAATGATACTAAAAATCAGATAGCTCCACAATTCTCCTCATCACTGTTAAGCCAACTGTTTATAAATCACAAATTCTCAATTTGATAAGAAAAAATAAAACACTCGTGATTGAGACATATGAGAGTTGAATACAAGACATTCTAATACTCACATAGGCAAACACAGATCGTGCGCTTAAATGTATTACGTCATCGATCCATAGATATATAGAGACCACCAAACACACCCGGGGCTCTCTCTCTTCATTATTATATATATAATATATTTTTCTTTTTTTTCTTTTTTATTTTCTTTTACTCTCTTCTTCTCTTATATTTATCTTCCTCTTCTATCACCTGAATAAACGCTCTATCAGCATGCTAGCAGCATATCGTCCTATCCATACCACACTCAGAACTAAAAATTAAAGTAAGAACTCAAGAATTCCTATACTTATCATTTCTAGATAATCCACAGCTAGTTAATATATCAATATTATTTATACACCTGATTATTTAATAATACTTATCTGGTATTACAAACTGATGTAACTTACAAAAACGAGCATAGATATAGCTGACTATGACAATCTGAGGATAATACATCAGACATAAGTATACCGCAACGACAACAGACGAAAAACAACTAGAACTCCAAACACGATATCGACACGCATCGCGCCACATCACCCCCGCACCGGGAACACTAGTACTCGGATATATCACTGTTAGAAACAGATGAAGAACTCATATTTACAAACAAAACATGGCCACTGTGTTCAGCTTCGGTATTTTAAACCAAATATATCCTCTAAACGATTATTTAACATAATGAATCCACAATCTATTGTACTACGCACCTCTGCAAATATTATATGAATAACTTCAGAACAAAGGTTCACACATATAAGATCCCCACACTTATATATTTATTCATCTATTTTAATAGGAGGCCTTATATTTAAGGTAGATAGATAGAGATATCTGGATAGAGATAGAGATATAGGGCAAGGAGGTTAGCCTTGGCTGGCTCAGAAGAGACAACATCTGCCAATAGGTAACAACACACACTCACGTAAGACCCAGTTATTGATTATATTTTATACTATAGAAACAAACAGTAAATTGTCAAAAGTTATCACGGTAATATTTTTATTCTCGAATCTCAATATACTGATATAAAATTTATTAACCAAAAGTATTAACAGTTAATATCTTCCACATTGTGGAAGTGTTGGAACTTTTCAGTACAAATGTACACCCTTTAATTTTTTTAAATCTAATCTTCATTACTGGAGTTTCATTAAGATGTAATAGAATTCCAAAACTTATCCACTTCGTTTATACAATATGCGAATTTAAAAATTGAAGAAAAGTTATATGTTCACGGAGGAATAATAATGACATTATATTTTAGTGTTATTTTATCTTTTGGGTAATTTCAATATGTAAATTATTGTTGCTGTTTTTCTGGTTAGTGTCGAGGTTGTAATGATTAGAATTAACAATTGTGTGATGTTAAATTTTTAATATATATATATCTATATAGATAGAGCTCGTGATGGATGCTGATGTTTGATCTGGTTGACTGGAGGAAACTTGGATTAGGTGATGTGTGAGTGAATGAAACTTCAGCGTAAGGTCTGTGCGCGTGATTGCAAGGCCGCTCTGAGCGTAACAGTAATAGTATACGACGAGCAGCTGATAGTTTCACTATAGGGGATGAAAATCCCTTAATAGGATGTTCTCAAATATATTTAAGAGAGTATTTTTAAGTTATATTGTAGAAATATAAGATATAAAAATTTATATTTATATACTATATATATATATATATATATAGTATATATATACTTCCTTTCTTTGGAAAAACTTCCTTTTTCCCCCCAAGATTGGGGGTAAGCGTGCTGTATAAGCATCGGAAAAGAAAAGCAGTAAGAGACATGACAAACGTCGAAAGAAAGCCTGGTCAGGCCTTAACCGCCCCTTCTGTACCATAAATTAGTGAGAGCTCGTCACAGACAGAAAATCCACCTAGAGCTGGCATGGGACCGCGACGGACCCTGACTATGGTAAATCGTCAAATGTAAGGGTTCATCCCCTGGCCAGGTGAGCACATCACCATGCCCATAACATAAACCCCCGCCATTTCTCTATCATGCACCTTTATTCTTCGCCTCTGCAAACTCAAATTTTCTCTCCTTCAGACATTCGTTCACCGACTCCATCCACTTTTTCTTCGGTCTCTCCCAGCCGGTCGGTTCCAACACACTCACACTATACATCCGCTTAACCAACCGACTGATCATTCATCCTTTCCACATGACCAAACGATCTCAAAATCCCTTTATTTTTCTCTCAATTTACCCTTTTCATTCACACCACGACCACACTACTCAACCAACATACTATCAGTTCTTATCTTTATCAATTCTTGTTCCTTTATCCGTGTCTCCTTAAGATTGTCCATCTAACCACATTGAACTAGAAGTTCATAAATATATATATATAATAGTATATATTATATTATATTTCTATATATATTATTATATATATACTATATATATATATATATGATATATATATATATATATATATATATTAATATATTATATATTATTACTATTTTTATCTGCGATTGATATTGTTTCTAGGGAACCTCAGTTTAAAGATGAAAAGGAAGACAACACCAAGGAGAGTGCCATAGTATATTAAGAACGTTTCGCGCTCTTGCTAAGCGAATTATCTGCGGTACGTTAAATTAAATTAAAAAGGACAATGAAGACACTATTTTGCACAATATGGTATATGTAATCATATATAAACAGTAAAAAAAAAAATTACAGGAAATTACAAAAAGTTACAAACAATTAAATCTATTATTAACCTTGTTTTACTAACCTTATACGATAGTGAAGTGGAATGATAGAATGAATGAATAAGATTAAAATCTTTCTCTATTTATACCTAAGTTATACATAAATTGGTTGGTTGTTTGGTAGTATACTAAACTTAAAAATCAGTCTATTTATAACGTATAATAAAATGAAAATTATAAATGAAATATACATAAAATATTACAATTAAAATAAATTAAGTTTTGATAGAAGATAAAATCAGATTTGAGTTCAGGCTCCAATTCAAGAATGTAGAGGCTCTCCAAGAATTTTCCTGTCGCGAGTAATCAGTGACGGAGGCAAAATCGAGAAGTCGTTGGTAGTGGTGGGATGATCTTTTTTCGTGGCTATGGCTACGTAATGGATGAAAATTCAGGTGTGGATAGGAGAAAGATTGGTACGGAAAGAAACACCCTTGTGTTTGTCAATCCTGATGCAAAGTTGTAGGCCCGTTTGACCTACATAGCGGGCATTACAGCCAGCACAGTTATACAAGTAGACTATCGAGGAGTGGCAACTCTTTAGGGACTTAAATCTTTGGACCTGAAAAAGTTACTAAATTTTGAAGTTATTAGTAGGAAATAAAGAATAAAGGTGGCAAACTTTGTTATATGTTATATGTCATTTATTAATTTTCATTTTATTATTACTGTTATAAAACTGATTTTTTAAACGTTTAGTAAGTCCCAACAACCACACCATTTAATGTATAATTTAGGTATCGGAATAGTGCTCGGATTTAATCTTATTCATTCATTCTTATAGGTTCATACCAGTATGTAAGGTTAGTAAAACGAGTATAATAATATAGATTATTTTTTGTAATTTATGTAATTTTTTTGTAATATTTTTATAATTTTACTTTTCTATAGTATTTTAATATATTATAGTAAGTAATGTTTTGGTGGACATTGTCCTTTTTTATAATTTAATTATTTACTTAAATAAAGGCTTGAATTGCAGAAAAAAAAAAAAAAAAAATGGCGCTTTAGCAAGAGCGCGAAACGTTCTTAATATAATATGGCACTCGATTTGGTATGCATTTGTCTTCCTTTTCAATATATAATATATCATATATATATATTATAGTATAGTATATAATTGAGTTAAATATCATAAACTTAATCAACTATAGAAATATACAATCTTGATATTAATGATTTTCTTGTCTTTCTTCTTTCTTAGTTGTTTCTTTTTCTTTTCATAAGACATTTAGGACAGTAAGTCTGTCAGTTAGTCAAAAAGTTATAAAATACGTTTGAGTTAAGTCAGTCCTTTATTAACAAGTAACACATGACATCAAATTTGTCCTTAGATATTTACAAAAAATTAAAAATGAGTCGCAAACTTCCTTTCTTATATAATAATAATATCACGTTATAGATATTTAAATGCAAAAATTAATTCATTGATTAGTTTCATTTCTGTGACATAGAAAAAAAATAAAAAAATTAGTAACACTTATCTCTATAAGGTGAACAATAACGATCAGATACGGTAAAAACTGAGGCGCGCGCCTGGCAGAGAATGGGGTTTCCACTCCTCTACATACCTGTATCTGTAACAAGTATATTATAATTTAACTTTTGCTTTTTCACCCCTCAATTACATCCCAACCCTTTCCTCAATTCCAACAGACATTTTCTGTTATTTTTCTTAGTTAATCCATCTGCTAATTGTATTCTTGAATTCACCCACTCAACTGATTGAACCACACCATTTTCCATTTTCTCTTTTAAATTCGCTAATTCTATCCTAAGTATCCTATTCTTAACCCCTTTTGTAGAATTGATGCTATCCTTTAAAGACTTGCAGTCAGTCATTGCTACTATGTTTAAGTTATTTTTATTTGCTGTTAATTCTTCCCACAGATATTTAATATATTCCCCCCACTCTGTAGCCTCGCAGACTCTCAAACTTTGAAGGATTTCAGATGAACCTTTGGCTTTTCCCCATCAGAGACCATATAAAGGAACAAGTATTGAAAGAACAAGAAATTTCCTCTTATACAATATCCTATCTGAGTTCTACCTCCACTTATGTTGCCAAATGAAGCATCTGAATATACCTCCAAACGCATTCTTCCTTTCTTAAGCTTAGGTATTCTCATTTGAACTTCTTCTCTTTTTGCCCTTTCCGCAACCCTTATTAAGTCATTATAGTTTTCTACTGTAGCCTCCTTCATATTTCTTCCTAGAAAACTCACCTCAAAACTTAAATCAGGACGAGTATTCTGTGACATCCAGTTTAATTTTCCTAACAGAGATCTATACAATGTCATCTCTTCTTCATTCAACTTTTTATCCCTTTTTTCCTTGTTTAAATTCCTTATTACTAACTTATCTCTAGCACAACTATTCTGACTTAATACAATATCACTATTCTTCTCTTGCATTACTTCTATTCCCAAATATTTAAAAGCCTCACTTTCTTCCCTTCCAACTTTTAATTCTTTCTTAACTTCCGATATAATCTTATCCTCAAACTCTTTATTACCTCCATAAATGAGATCATCCACATGGATGCCCATTATTCCATAAACTTCACCATTCTTTTCCCATTTAAATATGGTATAGTCTATTTTACTCCTTTTACCGCCAACTTTCATCAACACTTCAACTAGACTCTCGTACCATTTTCTGGCTGCATATTTCAGCCCGTACACAATCTTTTTTAGTTTCCACAACTTTAAAGTGTTGACCTCATAAGGTGGTTTTATCACTACTTCTCTCCTCCATCCTTTTCGCTTGCAATATGCTGTTTTCATCAAGGGTCTTTACTGCCATTCGTTCATATTTATTATGGATAGTATATATCTTCAATCCCTTCTATTGAAAAAGATCGGAGCTTCACAGTCCTTTCTTTTCAAAGATACCTCTTTCTCCATAAAAACCTTGATCACAACTAATCTTCTAATCTTGCCTTTCCATATCTTCCCCGACCTTCCTTTCTCCTTTTTCTGTAACTTATCCATCTAAGTCTTAAGAACCTTTATTCGCATCCATAATCGTTCTCACCTCTTCAAATACATTATTATTCTCTCCAACTATCAAATGCTTTTCTCCTTGGCTTCATTAATTATTTTTCCATTTCGTTAGATTAATTACTGTTAAAGTAGCACCGTTTCTCCTTCAATAACGTACGATTCTTCTTGCAGTCTTCTCTTCTTCCACTTAATATTCTCTTAGGTCTGGCCAAGAACTCCTCTTCAGAGTCTAAATCTTTAACATTATAAGTAAAACATCCTTTACTCCTCTTTTTCGCTCTTATACTGATCACTTTCACTCCTCTCTTCACCATTCTTCATTATCGTGTCTTATTCGATAATTTTTTCCTTTTTTCATGTTCTTAGGATCAATTCCTTCATCTTCGTTAATTTCATCATTTCCTTCGACCTTCTTCCAATTCGTCCTCCTCTTCTATCCCTTCTTCTTCTTCTTCTTCTTCTTCTTTTATTCTTCTTCTTCTTCTTCTTCTTCTTGTTTTTCTTCTTCTTCATCTTCTTTTCGTAATTTTTCTTTTTCTTCTTCTTCTTCTTCTTCTTCTTCTTCTTCTTCTTCTTCTTCTTCTTCTTCTTCTTCTTCTTCTTCTTCTTCTTCTTCTTCTTCTTCTTCTTCCTTCTTCTGTCTTCTTCTTCTTCTTCTCTTCTTCTTCTTTTCTTTCTTCTTCCTTCTTTGCTTCTTCTTTCTTCTATCTTCTTTCTTCTCCTTTCTTCTATCTTCATTCTTCTTCTATCTTCTTCTTCTTCTTCTTTCTTCTTCTTCTTTCTTTCCCTCTCTCCCCTTTCTTCTGTCTTCCTCCCTCCCTTCTTTCTCCTTCCTTGCTCTTCTCTGCTAGCCTTCTTCTCACTTCTTCTTCTTCTTTCTTTTCTACCTCCTCCTTTTCATCTTCCTCCAACCCCTCTCCTATTTTCTGTATTTTTTTAGTTTATATGTATCTTATTAACTTCTCTGATCAACGCTCCATGCTTTACCATGGCTATTTTCCCATCTCTTCCGATTATCCTTCCCTGTCCTCTCCATTTCTCTTCTCCTTTTTTCTTGTAATAAACTTTGTCTCCCACTTGTGCTTCTTCAATCCTATGTAATCTAATTTTTCCTTTTAAAGCTCTCTTTATCCGATCTCTACATTCTTTCCCTTGCACACTATCTTTAAGTACAGTTTGTATTTGCATTAGTTCCTTCAATTTTTCTCCTTCTACTTCTTCTTCCAGTTCCGTTGGACTAAATTGTTCCATATCTTGTTTTCCTCTGTAGTAAATCCCAAACACTTTCTGATTGGAAGAATATCCACCGCTCATTATCCTATCATTCTTTTGGCACTCACCATCCACATTAGGATCCAATCCTACTTTAACATCCATCTTCTTTAATTTCTCATTCCTTCCTGTCAAAAATACCAACTGTCCTTTTCACTCTTACGTGTCCAAGGACTCTCACTCGCTGTACATAATATTTCTATACCCCATTTTTCTGTGAATTCGGTAAATTCCTTATGAAATTCCCTTCCACCATCAGTTATTAATCTTTTTTGTGGGGCTCCAAAATACTTATCCATTTCTCCATTGACACATCCAAAAATACTGTGAGGGTTTCTATCTTTTAAGCCACTTGGCTTGACATAGTGGTTGCCCAATCTACCCCCCCATGACTAAGAAACTTTTTCTCCTTTCAATTCCCCTATGTCCATCGATAATACTCCCTCGTTGAATTTTATTGCTATAATGGAAGGTCTACTATGGTCCTTTCCGGCTTTTTTTTATATTTTTTACATGTCTCACAGCCCTACAAATTTCTTTTAAAGTTTCTACGTAAAATGAGCTTAATTCCTCTGATAATTAACATCATGATTCCAAGCTTTACAAATCATTTGTTGAAGTTTATCATATGCACAATGACCAAAAATTGCAAATGCAACCGCTTACAATTCTTTTTCCACTTTTCTTCTCATTAATATTATTAGTTTCACCCATTGTCATTTTCACTATTCTTCATAAT
The DNA here is from genome assembly GCA_015478945.1 of Trachelipus rathkii. Taxonomy (NCBI): domain Eukaryota; kingdom Metazoa; phylum Arthropoda; class Malacostraca; order Isopoda; family Trachelipodidae; genus Trachelipus; species Trachelipus rathkii. The sequence continues at coordinate 15,953 of JABUQX010086506.1, forward strand.
TATTTCTATAATTTTAATTTTATTCTTATATGGCCTTTGTTATCTATATTTATAGGTATTCTTTTTAGTTTACTAAATAGTTACATTTCTAAATATTTATCCTTACAAAATCTATCCTAGCACCTAGCTTACCTAAAACTGGTACCTATTAACCACGGAATATTACCTTCTACTACTTCAGTTTCCAGTAATGCATTACTATTCCCTAGAACTATCGGTATTAAAAATTTCCTATTACAATTGTATTCCTTCTCCCCAAAAACATAAGTTGTTTCTACTTTTCTTTCCGACTCCTTCAACTTCTCCAGCTCTTCTCTATTGAGAGTGGATAAGATTGCTCCTAGTCACAATTCTCCCACGACACTATTCTTACATCCTGTATCAACAATCGCACTTATTATATCCCAATTGTCTTCTTCTTCAATGCCCTTTTCTCCTAATAATAATTTGTTAACTTTTTCCGTTCGTTACATACATTAGCTAAATGTCTTTTTTCTTTACATTTATAGCATTCTTTGTCTTTCATCCAACAGTTCTCGACTGCATGACCTTTCTTACCACATCCACTACATTCTTTATCGTTTTTCCTATATTCTGGACAAAACTTTTGCACATGTCCTTCTTTCTTGCAATTATAACAAGTGAATTTCTTTTCTGTATTTTTATTCCTATCTCCACCATACCATAACTTATTTTGGCTCTGGTAACTCTTTCCCATAATACCTATTAATAGGCTAGTTACTTTTGTTATACGATATTGTCGCCTTCCATTGCTCCCTAAAAACATTATTTTTCTTCTACTCATTTTCTGATAACTTGCTTCTTCCCAACAACAAACCTCCTTTGTGTTCATCTCCTAGATCTGTCATGCCAGCTGCTGTGCATCTTCTTAAGCACATGATCAAACTTACATACAAAGTCCTTGTATTTCTTGCACTTAATACTCTTTTCTATTCTGAAGAAGCATGTCATACTATCCTGATCTTTTCCCTTTTTTCTATTCACATATATAATTATCTTTTCTAGTACACCTCATAGTATCTATGCTACATCCATCGCTAGGAACTAACTCGTGCTTCGGTAGACGCTTACAAGCTCCAAGGTTCTGCCACAATAGTGCACTTTCTAAAATCGTTAGGCGACCGCGGATATTGTCTAATTTTATGTTTCTCCAAATCCATCTTCCAATCCTTTTCTTTCCACTCTAAAAACTTCTCTTTGCTTTCCATCAAAAACAGGACTTCTCACTCCTTTTGTTATCTATCATTGCTTTCAATCATCTGAGCCATGTCTCAATAAAGATTCTTATCTAATGAATTAATTGAGTTAAATATCATAAACTTAATCACTATAAAATATACAATCTGATATTAAAGGTTTATAATTACCTTTTAAATTCTCTAGTTGATCTTCATAAGACGAGAAGGACAGTAAGTCTGTCAGTTAGTCAAAAAGTTATAAAATACGTTTGAGTTAAGTCAGTCCTTTATTAACAAGTAACACATGACATCAAATTTGTCCTTAGATATTTACAAAAAATTAAAAATGAGTCGCAAACTTCCTTTCTTATATAATAATAATATCACGTTATAGATATTTAAATGCAAAAATTAAGTCATTGATTAGTTTCATTTCTGTGACATAGAAAAAAAATAAAAAAGTTAGTAACACTTATCTCTATAAGGTGAACAATAACGATCAGATATAAAATGACCCCTGGCAAGAATGTTTCCACTCCTCACATACCTGTATCTGTAACAATATATATATATATATATATATATATATATATATATATATTACTTATATATATATATATATATATATAATATTACTATATATTATTATATATATTTATATATATATATATATATAGTATATATATATATATAGTATATATTATATATATATATTATATATATATATACTATATATATATATATATATATGATATAGTATATACTCATAATATATATATTATATATATTAACTGTCCCTTGCTTCCCCATAACTATGGTTAGGGTGCTCAAACATGCACTGGAATCCTAAGCATGCATGAGTACTTCTGGGGTTCAAATAAGTAGCAGCGGGACCCAAACCCAACAATCACTATAGAGAGAACCTATGGAGGAAGAGGATTGATAAATCTAGATAATTAAATCAAAAAATGAGGGAAAGGAAAAATACGTAATATTACGTATGTGACAAAGTCACATACTAGTGCTAGGACCGGAGGGATGCCATAAATCCCCCAAGTATTGGTTCTTATCACTATGTTATGTCTTAAGTTTAACACCTTAACAAGAATCAAACCGCACCCCCCTGCGGGTTTAATATATATATATATACTATATATATATATATATCATATATTATATATAATATATATATAAATATATATATATATTATATATTATATAATATATATATATTAATAATATATATATATACTAGTACTATACTATATATATATATTTATATATTATATATAGGTATATATATATATATTATTATATATAATATATATATATTATATATATATATTCAAAATTTGTCAAATATTATGGGAATATATATTTTGTAACAAATTAATCCCTATCTCTATACAACCACGAACTAAACTCATAAAATTTAAAACATCAAGAATGTTAAAAAATAAAATAATGTAACAAAGATTTTAAAAAGAGAACTAAGATTTAAAATGTAAAAAAATAAAATAATGTAACAAAGATTTTAATAAACACCAATCTTTCGACCCCTTCACCTGGAGGTCTTTATTCAAGGAATTGCAAATATAAAAGAAGAAATTCTAATATGAATACTGGACATCTTTAGTTGATTAGACCAAACTCCTACTGTATTTTTCCAAGAAGCCCTTTATAAGGTTTTCCTCCATTTATAAATTATTTGGCAGGTTATCAATTTTTATTTCTGCTGGATTTTTGTTTAAAGTATTGGTGTTTTTTACAATAAATGATTCAATGAATTTTCTTTTCTCAACATTTTGTGCAAGATAAAATTATTATTAGCTTGAATGTCCACACGTAATGCATTGGATTACTGCTTCATTCATAAGCTGGTACAAAGCAGAGTTTCGGTCACACCTCCGGTAATATCCATGTTGATATATAATGTACGTCTTCTGAAATCATCGAATTGAATTGAAATCCCTGTTAAGAAGAATCATTTATTATAAAAAACACCAATATCTTAACAAAAATCCAGAAGAAATAAAAATTGATAGCCTGTTAAATAAACTATTAATGGAGCAAAAACGTTATAAAGGGTTCTTGAAAAAATACATTAAGAGTTTTTGTAGACAAGATTTTTGTTCAAAATTAAAATTTCATTCCCATTTTTTTTTTTTTTTTTTTTTTTTTTTTTTTTTTTTTTTTTTTTTTTTTTTTTTTTTTTTTATAGTTTACAATTCCTTGAACAAAGACCCCCAGGTGAAGGGGTCGAAAGCTTTTTGTTGGTTTATTTTTAATCTTAGTTCTCTTTTTTTTAAAATCTTTGTTACATCATTTTATTTTTTTACGGTTTTATTGTTTTAAATTTCATGAGTTTAGTTCGTGGTTGTATAAAGATAGGGTTTAATTTTCTTACTAAATATGGATGTGTTATGTCTTCTTGGTTATTCAGTTTATATATGGATGGGGTTATGAAAGAATTAAAGGTAAGGGTAGCAGGGGATGGTTTTAGAATAATGGAGAATGGAAGAGAGTGGAGGGTGCTCTATCTATTTTATGCGGATGATTTGGTTTTGTGTAGCGATTCTGATGAGAGTTTGAGAAGATTGGTAGGGGGATTTGGCAGGGTGTGTAAAAGGAGGGGTTTGAAAATAAACGTAGATAAGAGTAAGGTTATAGTTGTGAGTGAGGACAGTCCTTGTTGTGAAGTTATGTTGGATGGTGAGCAGCTGGAACAAGTGTCTGAGTTTAAATTTTTAGGATATATATTGGATGATAAGGGAACGGATCGGATGATGTCTGCAAAAATGCTGTATTAGGAAAGTTGTGAATGGCAGGAAGGTGGCTAGTGAAATTAAATGGTTGGTGTAGATAAAGGGACTAAGTCTCGAGTGCGCTATGGTCTTACATAAGGGTATGTTGTTACCTGTGTTAATGTATGGTTGTGAGACTATGGGTTGGAATAAGAGCTATAGATCTAAAGTACAATGTGTTCAAATGGACAATCTTATGGGTGTGTTAGATGTGAGAAAAATTGATAAAATGAAGAATGAACGTATTAGAGAGTTGCGTGGTGTGAAGAATGGGACAAATGAGAGAAGAAATGAAAGTACGTTGAGATGATTTGGTCATGTGGAAAGATTGATAGTCGATTGACCAAATGGATGTATAGTGGTGAGTGTGCTGGGAATCAACCGGCTGGGAGGCCGAAGAAAAAGTGGATCGAGTCAATAAAGGAATGCCTGGAGGAAAATATTCTACCTAAAAAAAATGTGAATTTCCTAGAGCCTGTAGGTTGCTATAACTTAAAAGTTGTCAGATAGACCACGTCAATATTCAATCTCTCTGTCGTTTGACTTCTTTGGGTTAACATCTTTCAAATCATTCATTTGTCTTGCGTTCATTGCTATTTTGAGTTTCTTGCTTAAAGTCCGGCAAGTTTTGTATATTATCGTAAAAATAATGGTATTTCGTTCGGTTTTCAAAGAATTATTCACATTAAAGATTCAAAAAGTAATTTCAAAACATTTATAAAAATCATCTGTCTCTCAAATAAGAGTTATTCACGGAGGTATTTTGTGTGAATCCTTCGCGTATTTTACATATTTGATTTTATTTTTTTCAAAAATGAAGTGACATACTTAAATATATCGATTCCGTAACTTTTCTTAAGTTTCAAAATAGCTTAAAGAATCTTGCTCGTTATTTTTTTTTAAGATTGTTAATATATCCTTGAAGACTCTTATTAAAGCTTAAGCATTTAGTTTTCTGGAATACTTTAAACGGGTTACCTACTTCGTTTGCAAGCCCTGAGGAAATTACATTTTCTTACTTGCTTAAATAATCCTTGGTGCAATATTTTCGTATATTATTGGTGTAAACGCATACCTACATACACTCCAGGAAATAATAGCCTCTAAAACATCTAATGTGGCAATATAAGTAATAAACAAAATATTCAGTATATTTGGCAATATCAAAATCTTCAAAAAGAGGCAAGTCACTGTCTTACGCTGAACGAAAATATTTGGTTTGCGTGCTTCCACATCATCTATCACAATTAATGATACAATTTTATAATTATAATAAAATATAAAACAATCATGTGAGGGGTTCTGGGATGAAAGAATTCTCTCACTGTATGCCCTGCGTGTCGTAGGAGGCGATTAAAAGGGCTGTGGCAACTTGGGTTGGGACCCTGCTATCCCGTATTAATGCTTCAGAAATGCTCAGGCATGCCTGATTTCCGGTGCAAGTTTATGGGGAGCAGAGGGGATGCTAATGATAAAAATATTAATAAAATATAAAAGCATTATTCTTCTTGTGATATACTATATTCTTCTTTGAAATTTCATTCTTTTTATTTATTTTATTTTTTTTATGATTATATGTAAATTATTTTATCAATAGATTGCTGCTCGATTCCGTGAATTTAAAATTCACTCGTTACTCGTCATTGGAGGTTTTGAAGGATATCATAGTGTTCTTCAATTTCATGAAGCAAGAAAAGATTATCCAGAATTTTGTATTCCTATGTGTGTTATTCCTGCTACGATTAGCAATAACGTTCCAGGAAGTGATTTCAGTTTGGGCTGTGATACCGCCTTGAATGAAATTGTTGAGGTTTGTAGATTATTTTTGTAAATAGTTTAATCGAAAATGTATTTTAATTTTTATTATTAATAATATTTTTGAATTCGGACTACTATTTAAGTTGTACTAAAAATAATTACATTTGAAGATATGCGATCGTATTCGCCAGTCTGCTCAAGGCACAAAGCGAAGGGTATTCGTTGTTGAAACTATGGGAGGTTACTGTGGTTATCTTGCAACTCTAGCTGGTATGGCGGGAGGTGCTGATGCAGCTTATATCCACGAAGAAGCATTTGGAATTCAAGTATGTGATATCTGTATTAAGCTCAAATTTGTCTGGTTAATGAATGGTCGATTGTCTTGTAGTGTAATATACAATATTGTAAAACTAATTTTCATATTCTGCTGGAAATTGAGTTTCTGAGAAGACTGCACTAAAATGACAATTGTAATTAGATTAAAAACTTCCCACGATATAAATAATTTTAGATTTCTTTGAAAGTTTTTCAAAATTTGGAATTTTATCTTCTTATTATAGCAATAATTACCTTAGATTAAGTTGACCATTTGTATAAATTATTTAAGTTATTTATTATTTTAAATGAAATTATAATTAAATCTACTATTCCTAACTTTATAACAGGAACTTCAGTTGGATGTTTATCATTTAGCGGCAAAGATGGGTGAGGGTGTGCAGCGAGGACTTGTTTTGCGTAATGAAAATGCCAATGAGAATTACACAACCGATTTTATAACTAAACTCTTTGCAGAAGAAGGAAAAGGAATTTTCAGTTGTCGTGCAAATGTTTTAGGTAATTTGATTCTTACAGATTTTTATACATCTCATACAGTGCTTAGTTAATTTCGTTGGAAATTTTTTAATTAATTTTAGACTTTAGCGACTGTAACTTGATTGTGAAGTTGTACATGAGCTCCCTAGATTTTTTTAAACATTAGCTTTATTTATATATATTGCTCAAATTATTTTATTTGCACATTCGATCTGGATGTAATTTATAGAGATGAAGGGTTAAGCAAGCTGCGCAACTTTTATTTAGAGTATATTTCTGTATAACCCCCCCAAAAAAATTTAAATTGCGTGTTTTCCGTGCCCACAGGCAAAATGTTTGGATGTTTAAAAAAATATAAAAAATAAAAAATGTGTATCTTAAACAATCCTATTTCCTTTGAAAATTTCCTGCAGATCAGATTAAAAATAATTTTAAAAAAATATAGCAATTTTTCATTTTAAAGTTTTCTTTATGAAATTTTTCATAAATAGTCATAGATATTAAAATGAATCCGTAAAATAGTTAATATTTTTGGGAAAATATGCGATACATCGTTAGGAAACATCATTCTTTAACACACGTATGATAAATAAACTCAAAAAACAAAAAAAAACAAATTATAAGCTAAGCCAAGTTTAAGTAACGTAAGAAAACGATCACATAAAGCTTGGTTGAAATTCAAAGCTAAGGTTGTCATCATTTAATGATTTAATCATTTTAAACACTTTTATTGCTCTATATTATTTCATTTCAATTTAAAAAAAGAAGACTTGTCTTTGTTGATTTGAATTCTCTTACGGTCCCATTATTATTTTCGTCCTTTGACTCCATCAAATAATAATTAGGTGTAATATGAATCACTCTTTGTTAACCCTTGTGAATTAGGTTGGAAGTTTATGATTTTGAATTGTGCGAACGGATTAACATAGAATTTTTATTAAGGAACCAAAGATAATATAATTATATTGACCCTTCATTAGTTTTCTTGTAAATTTTGAGATTTAACAAGAAATATTATGGGATTGAAATTCATGAAAATATAATTAGGCTTATTCATTTAAATTTGAGAGAAATTGTATTTAATTATGGAAAATTTTTCTTGTTTTGTAATACGCTCTCTTTCAAAAGATAATATAAAATTAAAATAAATTTCGTCATATGTAAAATAATCTGGGTTTCGATTAGAAGAATTCTCATCCATTTGCCACCTCGTTCGACTTAAAGATATAATTATTTATTAAATAAAATCATCTTTTAGGTTATGACCATGCTATGAAAGGAGTTAGGGGCAGAATTCTATGTTAACAGGCTTGTGGATCTATTTTACTATCAAATATTACACTTTTAAAATTTTTATTTAAATGTCTGAGGAAAGGCAAGGCATTAGTAATTTAAATCTAAGTGAAGTTAATGCCGGATGAAATACTAGAGTACTCAGTGCCCATATGTTTAGATTTTTCTTCTTTAGTTTGTCAATTTAGTTTAGTTTTTATTTTGATAATCATCCATATTTTGCAAAATGGATTAGATGCTTTTTTGTGCTCTATTTAAATACCAAAATTGGTATAATATTTGAATACCGTGACTTTGTTTCTGTTAAGCAGGTACTTGTTTAAAAAAAATTTGTCAACGTTTAATGTTGGACATGGTTGTTACATAGGTCATACTTATTAGCGACTTACCTGAGGGTGGAACTGGTTAATTTATCGACACTAAGAAGAAAGTTTTTTTTTTAGCATATATTAAAGTTTTGAAGAATAGCATGTACACCTTTAAATTTATTGTTGACATGCCTTTGTAACTAAGCAAACTGTCAACTACATTAGTTTATTGTTTACGTTCTACAACTTTACTTTTCGCTTAAAATTTTACAGAAAGACTAAAAATAATTTTTTATAATTTTAATAAAGAAAATGCACATTTTATTGTTTTCACTATTTGACAGGCCATATGCAGCAAGGTGGTTCACCTTCTGTGTTTGATAGAAATATGGGTACAAAAATGGCGGCAAAAGTAGTAAATTGGATGACCGATTTACTAATCAAACACCGGAAAGAGGATGGTTCTGTGTATTGTGATGATCCTTCAACGGCTTCTCTTCTTGGGCTAAGAAGGAGAGCATATGAGTAAGGACTTTTTTTTATTTATTAAAAATAGTAAAATATTTTAATGTTTTGTGTTTTGTTTTATTCATTGGTTTTAGAAAACTACATTTGAATATATTAGACCATTTTATTACATATTATGTAGCTCCTTTATTGAGTTAACAATAATTCTAAGATATATTTTTGGTATTACGGTTTGTTAATATGATCTTATATTTAAATAACCTTTATTGATATAACGATTATTCAAGATAATTTAATAAAAAATTATAAAATAGAAATCAAGAATACTACTATACTAGGTCTGTAGAGCATGTAGCAAGTAATGATTAGATTTATTATAATAATAATAATAATACTGCAAAATAGTTGTAGATTTGTAATGGTAATAGTAACGAGTAATAGAAGATTTTTTTCCTTTTTCTTTTCAGATTCCAATCGGTAACGGACTTGAAAAAAGAAACTGATTGGGACCACAGAATTCCTAAAAATCAGTGGTGGCTCAAATTACGACCTCTTATGAGGATTCTTGCGAAGCACGAAGCAGCTTATGAGGAGGAAGGTATTAATGTCAAGGAAGTGGAAGAAGCTATTGATTAAAGCTTCTTAAAAAGCACTAGTTATTCTACTTTTTAATTTTAAATTCTTATAAAAACAAAAGTTTCATAATTTTAAATTTTTAATATAAAATTCAAAAGACACATTTAATTAAACGTTCGCCTCAGTCTTTGTGGCCAGTATTGTTGTTTTTGCCATAAAATATGTTATAAATATGGTCGCTGTATTTATTTACTGTGAATATTCCCGTTTGGTTAATTCTCTTATTTGTTGTAAGTTAAAAAAAGTGAAAGATATTTATATAGAGTGGAATACTCAGCAAAGATGTAACCGCCATATTGTGAAAATAATTTTGAATAGATTGTAAAATAAAAAAAGTTAAATATTTTAATTTGTATAAAATAATTAAGATCATATTTTTGTATATTTGAATAAAATTATATGTTTAAATTACGAAGATGTATTATTGTGCTTTTTTATCCATTGTTAAAATTTACCTAGTCAGATTTTATTATTATTTTTTTTTGTTATCATTGTCACATTATTATTAGTAGTAATAGGTATTGTTTTTGTTGTTGGTCTGTCATAGTTTATTCATTGCTGTCTTATTTGCGTAGAATAAGCAAAGGTTGTGCAGGAATGTTATATAGAATGGTACTAATAAAATTTTTTTTAATTTTTTTTTATTCTATTTAATTAAATAAAAAAAAAAAAAAAAAAAAAAAAATGCTAAAATAAATAAAAATATTAGATTATTTTATTTTTTGCCTGAAATTGTAAAGAAAAATGTTTTAAAGAGGTCAAAGTAGATTTTTAAATTAAAAGGTTTTATAAAACTAATGATGACAAGAGAAGTATCCAATTTTAAGTACAATATTTTGGCATGCATCAAGAAATTAACTTTATTAGACGCGTTGCAAACCATTTTATTAGTTATCACCCTCACACAATTGGCAAAGCCATGGTTTCGGTTCAGAGCAGATAATTATTTTGAAAGATGTTGAAATTTCAAAGGGCCGTTTTTTAAAAAACATTTTCAATGAGAAATTGGGGGAATCCATTTGTTTGAAAAAACTTTTTTAAGAATTATATGGGAGAAGATATTTTCCTCATTTGGCTTGATGTATGTTGGGGTCTCCATGACATACCAGTTGCCAAACTGGTCGTTCTTTCTTTCTGCGTTCATTTCCACATCTTACAGACACCACCTTTTATCCACATATCACATACACATACTTATATCCACATCCCTCTTCTAGACAGCATCTTCGACATCCCTATCCCTTCTATCCCTATGTGCGGGGGGAAGAAAGAATTGCCCACATCGTTTGTCCTGCGTGTCGTAGGAGCAACTAAAAGGGACGGTGGTCAATTTGGCTTGGCGTGCCACTAGCCCCCCGTCCCGGCCCGCCGCCGGCCGCCCACTTATCTTTTGCAGGATGTAATGCATGCCTCGGAGAAGGGTGTGATCGCCGTTTTTTTGCGAATAATATTTGAATCATATGGGTACATGGAATGTCAGAGGATAAATGTTGAGGAGAGAGGTGATGGATGTTTTAGAAAGGGCAAAATTTGATTTGCTGAAACTGGGAAATGTGTATGTGCTGGTGGGAAAGGAAGAGAGGGGGGAGAGAAAATTTTGTTCAATCTAATTATTGACTTTAGTACGAGCTACTGGTAGATTCGTGCGTGAGTTACTAGAATTCTAAGGTTAAATTTAAGTTTGAAAAGGTCAAGGTATGTGTGGTTGTGACATATGGTCCATCTGAAGGTAATGTTGAATAGTGCGATTTTCTGGGATAATCTGAATTATGTTTTGGATTGGCTGAGTAAGAGCTTCAGATTGATTGTGCTGGGTGACTTAAATGGTTGACTAGGTGATCAAAAAAGGGATGGTATAACAGGTGACTTTGGGGTGTCGGGAGAAAATGAGAATGGTAGGAAGGTGAATGCAAGGGGGTATTATTATATATCAATAGCTTTCTTAAACAGAAGTTTTATAAGTATACTAGAGTTGGTGTAGGTAGATATGGTATCGAAGTTAAAAGTATGATTGATTTTGTTTTGGTGAAGGAGATGTTGAAGAATGTGTTGGATGTTAAATCAGTGAGGGGGTTTGGAATGGGATTATCGGATCATTATGTTGTTTTATGCAAAATTAAGCTAGTGGGGGTTTGGATGGAGAGGAATGTGATAAGGAAGTAGGTAGAATTAAGAGTGAGAAGTTAAGTGAACCAGGTAATAAAGGATAAATATTTAAGAGCGCTTGCAAGTAAATCAGTTGAATGTGAACAAATCTGGAGGGAAATGAATGAAGCGGTTAGTAGTACAAAAGAAGTATATGGATATGCTAAAGTAGGAAGTAATAATATTAACAGTGATTGGTGGAATGAAGAGGGGATGCAAGTGGTTGAAAGTAAGGAAGCGTGGTTGAATGTACTAAAAGCCAATGATGAGGTTTCAAGACAAAGATGTTTGGAATTATATAAGGAGGCAAAAAGGAATACTAAAATATGTATATGTGGGAGGGAAAAAAAAAGAGGTAAATGAAGAACAGTTTGGAAGGAGGATGAATGGGGACTTAGAAGGAAATAGGAAGCGCGATAGGTTAAGAATAAGAGGAATCTGCTGCTTAGAATATGGATAGGGACTGGCTTTCGTACTACAAATTGCTAATTTTAGTATCACTTTAGATATTTCCTTTTTACCTTGGGGGAAATTAGGTGATATTGAATGTGTGTGGTTTGATGGCAGAGAAGAAATAGGGTATTTGGGATGAGGTTCATTAGTAGGAATAGGTAATAGGGGTGTTATGTTGTCGACTGAGAAGTAGAGTGAGCAGGAAAGTTGAAGAATGTAAATTCCACAGGTATAGATGAATTCTGGTGAATGATCAAGAAACGGAAGGCGAGATTGGTGATTGATTGGATTTGGAAGTTGTGTAACAATTAAAGCGTTTATGGAGGGTATATTTCCGGGGGATTGGAGGAGAGCAGTAACAGTACCCTTATTTAAGGGTAAGGGAGATAAAGGTATCTTTAGGAATTATAGGGGAATTAGTTTATTGAGTTGTAGGGAAGATATATGCTGGTATTTTGGTCGAAAGAGTGCGTCGAGTGACTGAAGGACTGATTGGTGAAGAACAGGTTGCGTTAAGAAGTGGTAGAGGATCTGTGGACCAAATCTTTATATTGAAACAAATAATTGAGAAAATGAGAGAGAAGAATAAATTGTATTTAGGTTTTATGGATTTGCAACAGGCGTATGACAGCATTAATAGGGAATCACTATGGCAGGTGTTAGTGATATATGGTGTTGGTGGTAGGCTTCTGAATGGAATCAAAAGTATGCATGACGATAGTGAAGCGTATGAAGAATAAATGGAGTCGAAAGTCATTGGTTTAATATTAATGGGGAGTGAGGCAGGGATGTGTTATGTCTCCTTGGATATTCAATTTGTATATGGATGGGTTTATGAAAGAATTAGTGGTGGGGGTGGCAGGGGATGGTGTTAGAATGATGCAGAATGGAAGAGAGTGGAGGTTGCCCTACCTATTATATGCGGATGATTTGGTTTTGTGTGGCGAATCTGAGGAGAGTTTGAGGTGACTGGTAGAGAGAGAGATTTGGCAGGGTGTGTAAAAGGAGGGGTTGAAAGTAAACGTTGATAAGAGTAAGGTTATGGTTGTGAGTGAGGACAGTCCTCGTGTGAAGTTATGTTAGATGTGAGCAGCTGGAAAAAGTGCTGAATTTAAATATTTAGATATAGTTGAATGAAAAGGAACGGATGATCAGAGCGTAGCAGGAATTGTGAAACCGGCAGGAAGGTGCTGTTTGCCATAAATCGTGGTGGATGTAAAGGGACTAAGTCTTGATTGGGCAAGGGTTTTACATGAGGGTATGTTGTTACCTGTGTTAATGTATAACAGTGATACTATGGTCTGGAATAAGAGGTATCTATAGGTCTAACTCTAAAGTACAATGAGTTCCTATGGACAATCTTAGGGGCGTGTTAGATGTGAGAAGAATTGATAAAATGAGGAATGATCGTATTAGAGTTGTGTGGTGTGAAGAAAAGGGGTAAATGAGAAAATAAATGCAATTACGTTGAGATGGTTTGGTCATGTGGAAAGGATGGATGATAGCGGGTTGGCCGGTGAAGCGGATGTATAGTGGTGAGTGTGCTGGGAATCAACCGGCTTGTAGACCGAAGAAAAAATGGATTGAGTCAGTAATGGAATGCCTGGAGGAGACAAATGTGAGTTTGTCAGAGGCGAGAAGAAAGGTACATAATAGGAGTGAATGGCGGGGTTTTGTGAGGGGATATGGTTGTGGCCTACCTGGGCCAAGGTATGAATGCCCACATTGACGAGATGCCATAGTGAGGGTCCGTTGCGGTCCCTTTAAGCCCTAGGGTAGATTTTCTGACTGCGACAAATTCTCACTAAAGGGTATAAAGGGGGCGATAAGGCTGGGCTTTCTTTTCGACTTGTCTCATATTCTTCTACTACTTTTCTGTTTCCGGTGCTGTTGGGGTACCTTACCCCCAGTTTTTTGGAGAAATGATGATGATGATGATGATGATGATTGATGATATATTTATATGGTTTATAAAACGATGTTTTCCTTATATTATCTTTATAAAGATGAAAGAATCAAATACTTGTATGTTAATCCAGTAAGAGTCTGTTTCCTATTACACTGGTCTGGAGTTTATTGATATCTTTATATATTATTGTCAAGAAATGCCAGTTAATTATTTTCTTCAACCTAAAATGCGAATTTAATATTAAGATGTTTGGAGTCAAAATAATGCAGAACCATTTCAAAGTTTTCTTTAGAGCTAAAGAGTAAAAAAGTAATCATATACATATTTCCTTTAGAAAGCTGATTTGAATTCAGTTGGGCAACTTTGAAGCCAGACACTATCGAACTCCGTACATGGGGATATATCGTAGATTCGTTCGATTCTGATCTGAGTTTTCCCTCAAGCTCTGATGGGTTTAATATGGCCTCCGATCCTTACCTTATAAATTAGACATAATATACATATTTTTATATCACTTATATAGTGGTAAATAAAGACTAAAGGCCCACATAGTTCCTCCCGGAGTTATAGAAACAGCAATTCTTTAATAGTATCAGTTGCCAAATTGACCCGTTACATGCTGCTTGAAATTGTGCATGTTTAAGGAAGTGGAGAAATTAATAGAATGTGTTCTAGACAGTGTTCTAAGTGTTCTAGACTATACCAGTATAATACATGCAAGAATGAGCATATTTAGGACCTGATCCTTATAACAGTCTGATCAGTCCGAAATCAAAACAAGGCTTGAACCAAAGGCTTTGTAAACTCGTGGTGGGAAAGATGCATGAATGAGCTCCATGCTTTATGTAGGTTGTAGAAAAATGAATGAACGCGCTAGGCCACAACTTAAGGCAATAAAAATGTTCAAAAAATGTGACCAGGGCAGAAAAACGCTTGGAGTCGTGCCGACAGCTACAATAATATATATATAGATATATTATATATATATATATATATATATATATAATAGAGGTACTATAGTATATATATATATATATAATATATATATATATTATATAGTAGTATACTATATATATATATAATATATTGATATATATATATTATTTATATATATAATAGTAATATATTATATATATATTATATATATATATATATATATATATATAATGTTTATATAATATATATATATTTTTATTAAAAATAATATAATATACTATAGTATATATATATATATATATATATATATAATATATATAGTATATATATATATATTAATATAGTATATATATATATATTATATATCTAATTATATAATATGATAATATCATAGTATAGTATATATTATAATTAGGTATTATTAGTATTATATATATAGTATTTATATATATATATATAATATTATAATATATATTAGTAGTATAATAAGATATAATATTCATTTTTTTTTTTTTTTTTTTACATGATACCACCACTGCACGGCAATGCCCTTTTCAAAAGGAGGGGCAAAAATAAATAAATTAGAATAAATAAATAAATAAAAAATTACATAAAGAAAAAATAAAAATTAAAGTAAATTGAAAATAACGCGCCACCTGACCAGTTCTAACGCAATTCCTCAGGTGGGCGCAGACGCGCGCGGTACTTAAATAGAGGAAGATTAAACATTGCGGGGAAAGTAAAAGAAGGCAAGGAATTCACAAAAAAAGATCGTGGCTGGAATGAAGGAGGCACATAACGAGTGATCCTTGAGTCTCCACTATTCACACAATTTCATGAGAGAACAAGGCACTCCTTGTGTTACGAGGCGCGAACGTATATATATATATATAATATATATAAATAATATATATACATATATATATATATATATATAGTAATATATATATAGTTAAGTATATATATATATATATATAATATATATATTTATATATGATATATATATATATTATATATATATATATATAATATATATCCAGAGTCGGGCATCGTTACTACAAAAAAGTAAAGTTCCGTTTATCGGTTACTAGCCGTACTCGGAGAAAAGTAGTTTGCGTTCTTATTCGTTTCTTTCGAAAGGAAGTAACGACAGTGCCGTTACGTCGTTAAACTCCGTTAACTTTTAGTTTTTCGATATGACATTAATTACGGTTTCTTGGACAATTTATTGTTTGTGCATATTAAATTTCGACATTATCATTATAATGTAAAAAACATAGCCTTCATGTAGAGACTTAGCTCAACAGGACTTAGTCCTTGCATCAACCAACGATTTAATTGCACCGACCACCTTCCTGCCATTCACAACTTTTTCCTACTACACTCTGCATCATCTGTTGCCTTTCATCCAATATATATACTGAAAATATTTAAACGGCCAGAACACTTGTTCAAGCTGCTGCACCATCCTAACAAGCTCCACAGCGAGGACTGGTTCCCTCCCACAATATAAAACATTATTATCATCTTAGCTTCAAACATCTCCTTTTACACATCCTGCAAATCTCTCTACCAAAGCCTCTCAAACTCTCTCAGATTCCCCCGCCACACAACAAATCATCCGCATATAATAGGTAGGCACCCTCCCACTCTCTTCCAGTTCTCCATCATTCTACACCGAGAATGGTGAGTCTCGGAGTGGAGTCGGAGTCGCGGAGTCGTAGGAGTCGTAAGTTTTGAAGAAGATGGAGTCAGAGTGGAGTACGGTGTTGGAGTTTTGGGTATTTTTGACGAGGGTGGAGTAGTGAGTCGGAGGTGTCGGAAAA
>JABUQX010086506.1:37500-40658 GCA_015478945.1 Trachelipus rathkii
TACTTATAAGTCATTAGTATTATATATAATATTAATATATCCATATATATATAATATATGATTATATAATATTATATATATATATATATATATATTATTATATATATATATTATATTAGTATAATATTATATAGTATATATATATGATATATATACCTATATATATTATACTATATATATATATATATTTATACGCATATGAACATAAAAAATTAAACTAAAGAAAATTATTAAGCACAGTACTTACTTTTTGTTCGGTAAATAAAAAATTTATCAATGTGAAACATGGATTTGATATTTTTTCGCCACGTTTTCTATGTTTGGGCGTATTTCAGATAAACAGAACTTATTTCATCATCAATGCAATATAAGTCTGCACCTGTTCTAAAACTTCATCAATGAGTGATGCAATCGATTTTGCACATAAATTGGATGTGGAAAAACGGTGCCAAAATGGAAAATCTTTTTTAACCACCGATGGATATTCTTCTCTAATAGAAATTCAAAATGCATCAATAGGTAATGCTACATACTTGATTTTAAGTCCCCGATCACTAGAAATAGAAGCCAATTCTTTTTCTTTTAAGTTCAAACAAAATCAGGTAAAATATTTATGAATGGATTTCGAACGTCATATTCATCTGTATTCAGTGATGGAAAATATTAGTTTAATTTTTCTTCTAGAATTGTTAAATGAGAGTCATTTCTTTTATGTTGGTTTTACCAAGTAATGAAAACATTTCAAATTTACCATTTTTAGCTCTAGTTTTCCAAATTCCTATTTTTTTCTGAGATGCAATCAGTTTATCTGTCGAAGTAAGAATATTTTCATTTTTACCTTGCATTCTTGTGTTAAGACTATTAAGATGTGTAAATATCTGTTAAATATTCCAATCTAGAATTCCAAAATTTCCATCTTAAATAGTGATAGAAATGCTGGTGTTTTTCTCCTTCAAAAAGAGTAAGTAATTCTTTCTGGAGTTTATGTATGCGACTTAAAAGCTTTTCTCTTGACAACCACCTGACTTCCGTGTGTAAAATTAA
The DNA here is from genome assembly GCA_015478945.1 of Trachelipus rathkii. Classification (NCBI taxonomy): domain Eukaryota; kingdom Metazoa; phylum Arthropoda; class Malacostraca; order Isopoda; family Trachelipodidae; genus Trachelipus; species Trachelipus rathkii. The sequence continues at coordinate 38,545 of JABUQX010086506.1, forward strand.
GCATTTATTTTGGGAATCCATATCAACACAAATTTGTTCAAATAAGCGAGTCTTCAACGGTCTGCTTTGTATATATTTAACCATTTCAACAACTTGATCTAATACGTATTTTAATTCAACTGGTAATGTTTTCGAAACTAGTAGCCCTCTATGTAGAAAGCAATGAGTTCGGATAACATTTGGATTTTCTTATTTTACCAGTGATGTAGTATTGTAGTTTTGCATTAATTTAACACCTTTTTTCTGCTGTGTCATTTACAACACTAAAACGTTTGACAATTCCCTATCTTTTCAAGAAATCCATGTCATCGTTCCAGACATCAGAATCGAAATGTAAGAAATGAGTTGAAATGTTGAACTTTTTGAAGAAGTTGAATGTTAGTGGTGTAATAAAGTAATCGGCTTCTTCGTCCAAAAAAGAATGGGATTCACACAAAGTGATTTTAGCTTTAACTATCCTATTGTCTTGTATGTTTTCTTCCTCAAGTTCAATAAGTTTATCATCATCATTATCACTGTTATGCTCAAAAGACAAAAGTTTTGCAGCCATGTTTATTTTGATTTGTTTGTCTAAAGTTTTGTCAAAAAAAGCGAAAGCAACTAGCTCTGGATTCAAATACCACAAATGATTTTTAAGTTTAGACAAAGTCACTTTTGAAATGCTTCCATCAATTTTATCATAATTAATTAAGGTTTTAAATAACTGTAAATCTTGGATGGGGGTTAATGTAGCTTTAGGAGCATTAAACAAAACTTTGACATAAACATTAATTATGAATAGTCAAACATTTCTGATTATATCTATCTCGGCGTCACTTAAAAGAAATTGATTCCTGAAAACGAAAATTTTAGGGAGTAAATGGCTTTTGACATCAATCTGGCGTGATGCAAGGCACCTGGCACTCTGAAAGAAATGTTTTCTGGAACGACACGACCTAAAAATATCAAACATAACTGTTAAAAATCTTATTAATCTTCTTGTCAGGCTGAGGATCAGTAGTTGAACCCATTTTGCAAACAAAAACTGCTTTCAGTATTACTTCTGAAATGAGATGGGGACAGCCAAGTATAAAAGATATTTTTCAAATAATTATTCTAATAAAACACAGGTTCCTATCAAAATAACAATATTGACGTCAGTATTGTCAAAACACTGCTTATATTTTTTCTATTGCCCCCATTTTTCCACTTCAGAAAAAACATCTTTTGCCTCAGTACATCCCGCATTATTTTTAATATGAGGAAGTTCTATTAATTGCTTTTCATCACTGCAGCTTATCAAAACTAACAACCTCTCTACATCTTCCTTATTCAATATATTTGGGAGCAATTTCCCATCCCACTGTAGGACAGCACTTTGTAAATCTGAATTTTTTTCTCTCTCGAAATTTCTGTCTCCCGATTCGTATGGTAGACCTACTGATTGCTAACTTCTGTGGATCTTTCCCTAATGCTTCGGCAGTAGCCGAAACAATTCTAACCGTTTCTCTATCCGAAATATTACATCTATCTAACAATACTGACAACTTCTCTGTGATAGTTTCTTTACCTTTTTCGCAGTACTTTCTTTTCTTCGGTTGTAATGTGTCAATTCCTGTGTCCTGAAAGTCCTCATGATCCTTCTCTTCTATGCACTGATTTCTATGTGATTCCTCTTCCTCTAGGCACTGCTTGTGCTTCAAAATTCCATTTCTACATTTTCGACATCAAGAAAGCGATTAGAAACACAAAATAAAAAATAGTAACTGAGAACAAAAAACATATTTATGTAAGTACAAAAGTTTCAAGGCTGCTAAGGTAGGCAAACAAAAGAGATTCAGTATAGGTATGTTTTACTACTCACTAAATATAACCTACATATTAGACAGAGTTAAATCGTCCTTTTGTGGTTGCAAGTGAAAAGCTTATATATATATAATATATATATATATATATATTATATATATATAGTAATTATATATATATATATATATATATATATATATATATATATATATATATAATATTTATATATATATTAATATATATATATATCAAACATCGCATCGCGATTTAAAATCAAACATCGCAATCCGCAACCGCGGGTGCAAAAAATGACATCTAAACTGCATCAG
>JABUQX010086507.1:0-17500 GCA_015478945.1 Trachelipus rathkii
GCATTCAATTGAAACACTTATTTTTTTTCAATAATTTTATATATAGAGCAAAAGAATCTCTATACTCAACATTTAATATTTAAGCTCTAAATTAATTTCATAAATGTTTATTATTTTAATTTAGCTGTATAAAATGCGTACTTTTTTTAAGAAGTTCTATTTTTTGGATAGATTAATTTATAGATAAAATCGTAATTTTTTTTTAGAATGTTTAAATTATTTTTTATTTAAAACAGTGTTTTTTTACAACATTTGAAATATTGGGTATTATTAAATATATCATAATATTTTGAAATTTTTTTTCATTAGCAAAATTGTCATATTTTAAGATAACTTTATTATATCTCAATTAATATATATTCTCTTTTTTTTTCTGCTTTTTGAATATATATACTGCATTTCATATAGAAAAAGTATCTTCACAATGTTTTTAAAAGTACTTAAAATTGTAGTTAAGAGTCATATTCGTAAAGAAATTTACCTTTATAAAATATTTTCAAATTTGGTTGAAATTTATTTATTTTGGTCCAAAATCCGTACTTTTTAGTAGTTTCTAAATTTTGTTTTAATTTGTGAGTATTGTTTTTTAATCCTGAAGCAAGTCAATCTGTTGGTTAGATTTTTTTATTATAATAACATTGTGTTTATAAGCTGAGATTATAATTATTTTGGTATATAAAATTATATAATTAATTAAATTTCATTATAAATAAACGTTCTTCAATTTTGGGTCTCTACCACCAAATCTATTAATAAATTAGTTTCTTTTTTTCCCTGCTTTTTCTAATGTTTAAATTGTTTCTATTTTTAGTTTTATATATCACATATTTATTTTTTTTTTTCATAATGCTTAGACAAATCTCTTTTTGTTTTAAATAAATTCTTCAAATTTTAAGATTTATAACAATATATCTTAAATTAATGTTGGATTATATTTTATGAATTAATTATCTTCGAAAAATTTATATTTCTTTAATTATTTTATGTTTTGTATATGTTGAATATTTATGTGAACATATAATGCTTCGTAATTTTTGTGTTCTTTATAGTTTTTTGACAATTTTTTTTTTTTTATTTTTTAATTTTATACTATGGTTTTTTCAACAACTCTATATTTGATAATCTTTGGTTATATAAAAACAAATATTGAATATTTTATTTTTTTTCATTTTACTATAAAACTTTTATTTTAAGATCATCTCTTTTAAAAACTATTTAATAAATCTTTCGTTGTTTCTGCTTTCGGATAATTGCTTTCTCCTACTCTATTATTTTTTTTTTTCAAATGCTCTCTCCTACTTTTCCTTATTATGGGATTTATAACTTCACCTTTCATTTTTTTTTTAATGTAATTTACTCTCTAATATTAATTTCTAAATTCTTGAATATTTTCATACTTTGGAAATAATCTGTTTATATGTTATAGAGTTTTCTTATATATTTTTTGTAATTTGTGTAAATTTATTTTAGAACTGAAAGAGAAATTAATTTTTTAGTATATTGTTTATTTATTTTTTTTTATAATATTAATTAGTTTTTTTTTTCACATACTAATTTTGAAATTATTAGTAGTAATATAAAAATACAAATATTTTTTGAATATTTTTTCATTTTACTAAATATCGTCCAATTTATTCATGTATTCACCTAAAACATTTAATAATATTTTCCTCTTTTCTTTTGGTTTTTTTTGGTAAAATTTGCTCTTTTTTGTTTGTGAAGCTGAGCTTACGAAAATTAGTACTTTGTTTTAGCATATAAATTTTGAGTAAATCGAAGAAACTCGATTTTCTTCACTTAACTTTTAAATATTTTTTCAACAAATGTGTTTAAATTAGGAAAAATCGTTATTTTTTTAAGTATTGTTTTTATAATTTCATCTGCAGAATTGTGAAAATTTTTATAAAAAAATAGCTGAAATTTTTTTTTCTTAATTATAATTTTATTTTGATTCTAAACCTTTACATTCACTAAGTAATTTTTTAGAAGTTTTTCTTTTTCTTTTTTGTAAATCAAATATTTTCAGAATTTCGATTATGAACGTCAATTTTATAGATCAGCTTAAATAACAATTAATAATATTTCTCTTTTGGTGTCTTTTATAATTTATTTTTTGTCCTTCTTCTATATTTAGCACTATTTTATTTTTTTGCAAAATGGATGAAATTTTAAAAAATTCTTCAATATTTTGGATTATGAAATTTAAAAATCTTTCAGAACGTTTTCGAATTTATTTGTTAGGAAAAATTGAGATATTTTCGTATTTGTTTCTAAATTTGTTTAATTATTTGAAAATTTTAAAGAACATATAGCAGTATTTTTTAGAAGTAAATTATTGGAAGGAACCTACTAAAAACAGGTTTTTTTTTTCTACATACTATTTAAAGCAATTTTGGTTGTTTATTATTTAAATCAAATTTTATTTGATATAATTTTCCTTCTAATAATAAATTTACATTCAATTCTGGTTTAAGAGTTATCCTTTTCCAGTATATTCCATTCATACATATTTTCCCCATTTTGCAGTTCTGAAAGAGGGTTTCCATTATTGCATTCATTAAAATCAAATCATTTTCATTTTTTTTAGTTTTTTTTTTCAAAATTTTGTCTTTGTATTATATATATCTTCATGTTTATAACAACTATTTTATTTATATCTCATATTTTTTATGATTTACCAAATAATTTCAATTATGTTGATATCTTTAGGAAAATAATCCGTTACATTTAAGAGTATAAAGCAAATACAATAGCAAAATAGTTGATAAATTTTTAAGAAAAAATCATATATTTCCGAAGAATGTTACCGCTTTTTTTTTTTTTATTTTTAATAACAGTTTTTTTTTTTTTATTTTTTTTCTTCAACATATGTTTCATATTTGTTTAATTATTTTTTTTTTTATAATTAATTAAATATTTTTGATATAGACCCTTTCTATTAATATTTTATTTTCTCTATTTCTTTTGTATGTATTAATCTTTCTTTTAAGATAATTTATATTTAAATTTCTTGTTTTTTCGCTTTTAATATTTTTTTTGTCTATTTTTTTTTTTTTTTTTTTTTTTCTATATTGATAACACTCATTTTATTTTTTTTGTCAAATGCTATTTATCTACTTTTATAACTTATTCTTCAATTTTTTTTATATTATTATTTATCCATATTTATAATATTTCAAAATTTGTTTGTAATTTATTTGGAAATAATTTCGTACTTTTTTTTAAGTATGTTCCTTATAAATTTTTTTTGAGTGTGAATTATATTTTTTAAGTATTAATACAATTTTATATTTTAGAAGTTTTTATAATTTTTTTTTTTTAATTTAATCAGGCGTTTCAAAATATTAATTAAATTCTATTTTTTGGTTATATTTTTATTATTAAATTCATATTTTTGATTATTTTTCTTATTTAAAAAACATCTATTTATTTTTAAATAATACTATTTTCTTAATCTCTTAATTAATCTTCATTGTTTCACTTTTTGTTTCTTCATGCTCTTGTATTTCGCTTCAAAGGTGCTTGTTTTAGATAAACTTAGCATTTATTTTTTTTTTCAATGCTGATTTTGGCAGGAAATTAAGCTTGCTTTTCATTTTCCTTAGGAATTTATATCCATAGTAAATTTTTCAAATGTTTGAAAATCAAAAAAAGGAAACTCTTTATTTTTTATTTTAGACTTTCTTTTTTAAATGATACTTATGTTGCATAAATGTTTATATTTTAATTAACATAATTTTTTTAGTAAGTTTTATATATTTTTTTATTTAAATTACTCTTTTTATCTTTTTCTAATCACTTTAATTATATAATATTTGGATATTTTATAAATTAATACAATATATTTTTTGAAATTATTTCATTTTTCTGAATTAACTGTTCACTTTAATGTACACCTTTAAAACTATATTTAATTTATATTTATTTCTGTACTTTTCTTGCTTTTTTGTATTTTTTTTCTATTTTCAAAATTTTCAATAAACATTTTATTTTTTTTCCATTATTATTTGCTTGATCTTTTATATTATTATTTCCGTTTATGTACATCAATTTTTTTAAATATTTTATCTCTCTCTTATATATTATATTTTCAAATTCTTTTTATAAATTTAAGTCAATTATTTGAGTGTTATTTTTGTAAATAGTTTTTTCTCTAATTATTTGTTTTTTTTTTGTAATGTTGTTATTAAATTTTTTATTTATTGTACAATTTAACAACATAAATTTATTTATTTTTACCTACAATTCATTCTTACCTTATTTTTTTTATTTAATAATTATTTTGGGTTCTTTTCACTATACTTAATGGAGATTATTTTTTGTTGTTAACGAATTTTTTTAAATTTATACAATATATTGTAAATTTTTCTTTATTTTTTATTTCACTACCTCTCAATTTAATACAACAACCTTACAAATACTTATTTATATTTATAATTCATTTTATAAAGTTTATTGAAATTTGCAATTTTTTTTTTCTAATATATGTACAGTCTACTTTTTTTTTTTTTTTCTAAATTGTTCTAAATTTTTCTCGTAATCTACAATTCTCAATTTTTTAGAGATATATTATATTCTCTTATAAAATCTGTATTTTTCTTTAATAATGTTTTTAATATATTTTAGGAAAAATATTCGTTTTATTCTTTTTAAGTAGTTCTTTATGTGTTATTTTGTTGTAATTTATATTTTTTAAGAATAATGTTTTTATATTTTTTAGGAGTTTAAATTTTTTCTTTTTTTTTATTAATTTTTACAGAAATTTTTTTTTAACATTATCTATATTGATTATTTCTTGGTATTTATGGAGGTGAGAGATGAGTTCGAAAGGTTTTTGATTAATATTTTTTCATATTTTATAAATATAATTTTAATTTTTTTAAGACTCATCTGTTTATTAAACACATTATAAATATATATCAATTTTTTTCTGCTTTTTTGAATTTGCATTTCAATTCTAATGAAAATCTCTACTTATTTTCTTTTTTTTCTCAATTGCTGTATAATAGATTTATCTCCTGTTAATTAAAATCTTTTTCTAATATTTTATTAGAATAATTTATTTTTTCTAAAATATATATTCAAATGTTTGTTATTATTTTAGGTAAAATATTCGTACTCTCTCTTTTATAAGAGTTTCTATTAGATTTTTGTAATTGTGTAATATTTTAAGTTTATAAAAATACTATAAATTTTATTGTATGTTTTTTATAAATTTTTTAATTAATTTTTTTAACAGTCTGGCTTAATTAACAACCATTTTAATTGAACTAGTTTTTACCACAATTATTAAATTAACAAATATTTTGAAATTTTTTTTTTTATGACATTTCTAATATAATATGACACAATTTTTTAGTACTGAGTTATTTAAACTATTATTTTATAATTTTCACTTTCTGTCTTCTCTTTTTTGAAATTTTTTTTTGCATTTGTGACAAACTAATTTATAATCTCTATTTTATTATTTGGTGTTTTTATTTTTTGCTTTAATTTATTTCTTTTTGTTTCAGTGCTTTAGATACTTCTATTTTTTTTAATCTACTTACATTATTTTTCAAATGTTAATAAATGTTTTTGAAATTAATTTTGATACTTTTTTATAAGATTTTGGAATAATTTTGTTATATTTTTGTATATATGTGTTAATAAGTTTAATGTATATTAAATTTTTTATTTATTTATTTATAACATGTTTCTTTTTAATTATTGGCTCTTGTGTTATATGATTAATATTATGAAAATATTATCTTTAAGATTGGAATATCTCTATAAAAATATTCGTTTAATTTAACAATTACCTAAATAGAATATAATTATCTAACATACTTTGCCAGTAGATAGAATTTTTTTTTCTTTACTTTCAATTTTTGTTATACCACTCTTCTATTTTGTAATTTTCAATTTTACCTTAAAATTCTTTTTTGATTTAATTTTATCTTCAATATTTTAATAATTTTATTTCAATTTTTAATTTCATATGTTTGTATTATTATTTTTATGAAATAATTTATATTTTACTTTTTTAGTATAGTTTTTCTTTAGATATTTTTTGTAATGTTGATTAATATTATTTTTAATTGAATATAACTTCGTGACATAGAAAAGATGGTTTAAATATTTTTTTTAATTTATATCTCAGACTTTCTTAAGTCTAAACTTATATTTTTGTAATATATTTGTAAATATCGATTTAAGATATATTATTTTGAAAATTTTATATTATCCAAAATATTTCTTTACAATTTTTTTTTTACGCAAAAAAAACTATTTAATTAAATTTTATTTGTTTTTTTATTTGTGCTTTTTTTGTAATATTTGCATTCAATGCATATCTTATTTATTTTTTTTCTATAATTGCTAGTATTAATTATCTTGTTTATTATTATAATTTCCCTTTTTTATAAATTAATATTACCAAATTAATTTTTTTTTTCATTTAGCCTTTGTAAATATTTCTTTACGTAAATATTTTGCAATCTTTAAAGTAGTTTCTCTCTGTTCTTTTCTCACCTCTTAGCCTATTTTCGAGTTCTTATACATCTTTAATTCAAGTTATATATTTTTTTTATTTTATAAATACCGGTTTTTTTTTTTCTCTATCTAATCTTTAATGATAATTTTATTTGGTATTATTTTTTTATATATAATTTCTTATAATATTTGTAAAATTTTTTCATTAAAAATACGTCTAATTTTTATAGATCACCTAACTCATCTATTTATTATCATTCTCTTTTCTTGCTTTTTTTTGTATTTTAATTTGTTATTTTGTAATGTAAATCTACATTGCTTTTTTTAATCTATTTGCCTTTTTCATGGATACTCTGATTAGAAGAGCTACTTAGATAATCATTTTTTAAAATAATTTTTTATAGAAATATTTTTCTATATGTTGTGAAGTTATTTTTTTGTTGGAAAATATTATTCGAGGTTTTTAAATTGAGTTTCTAATATTTTCTATTTTTTTTTGATATATCATTTTCTATAGATAAATCATTTTTTTTTTGAAATTTTTAAACAATTATTATTTTGTGTTTATTTATTTATATACAATTTAATTTTTCTACAAATGGTTTATTTTTTTTTATATATATTGTTGATATATTTTTTTAAAAAACAATATATTTTGTATTATATTGGTAAGTTTATGGATAGATTTTTAGCATTTCAGACACTCTTCTGCTTTTTTTTCTAATAATATAATTTAATTTAAATTTTTTCTTTTTTTTTCTTTTTTTCTTTTTTTTTTTTGTTTAAATTTGCTATTTTGATAGAGTTTAATCACAGTATAGTTTTTTATTATCTAAAGCTCTAATTATTTGTAGCAAGCTAGACAATAATTCTTCTATATTTATTAGATTTTTACTTCAATATATTTATTTTTTTGTTAAATGTTAATAGTTTATGGGATAAAATCGGAACTCTTTTTTTAACAGTTCTAAATATTGTTATATGTTTGAAATGTTTTACATTCAAACTACCGTAAAAGTTTTTTTTTTACGTAAGTGTATTAATTTATTTTTCTTTATTTAATCCATGTTTTCTGCTAAAAGTTTTTGTAAAAGGGATGCAATTCTGCTTTAAATATTTTTGAATATTATCAAATTTTATTTTGATAATTTTCATTTATTTAAAATTGGAACTTTCATAATTTTATTTAACTAACCTATTTTTTATTTAACAATTTAATTTTAAATTTCTCTTTTTCTTAGGTTTTTGAAATTTGCATTTTTTTATTGAACAATTCAAACATTTTGAACCATTATGGTTTTGAACAGTTGTTAATCCTATTAATTAATTGATTATACTTCAAATTTTTACAATCTATAGTTGGCATTTTGACTAATCTTTTGTGTATGACCAATTTGTTTTTGAATATTTAGTGTAAAGAATCTTTTCTTTTTATCTTTAGTAATTTTGTTATATTATTTTTTTGTATTTTGTTGAATATATTTAGAAATAAGCGTATTAATCTTTTTATATTATAGTTTAAATTTTTTTTTATTATATATCTATGGTTTATTAGTTTGAAATCTATATGATAATTATTTTGTGTTTATTATATAATTCTATATATTATTGACTTAGAATCCAGTAATAAAAAATGAAAGAATATTAATATAGCATTATTCTGATTAAAACTTTTTTTTTAATTAAATTTCCCTTTATTAAAAGTTTTTTTATTTTGATTGCCATTTTCTTTCAATTTTGTTTCTAATTTCTCTCACATTATTTTTTTTTTCATTCAATGCTTAATATATTTATTTTTTTCCTTTTTTTTTTTGTTTAAAATTACGCAAATTTTTGAATTTTTTATTTTATTTGAGAATTAATGATTTAAATCCATTTTCTTCAAATATTATTTTGTTTTTAAATGTGTTTGAACATTAATTTCTCTTTATCTGTAATATTAGTTATTTTTTATCTGATATTATATAGCATTATAGAATTATTTTAGTAATTATATTAATATTTTTATAATTTTTTTTAATATTTGTTTTTTTTTTTTTTTTTTTTTGCTTTTTCTTATTAATTTATCGGAAAGTGAAATGTTTTTTGGTTATATTATTATAAACAATTATATTGTTGATTTTAATATTTTTTTCATATTATTTAATTTTATACGTCTATATTTAAGACACTCCTTTATTATTTTATAACTCTCAATTTAATTTAATTTTTCTCTCTTTTTTTGCTTTTTGTTAAATTCTCATACAATATGTAATTACATTATTTATTTTTTTTTTCTCATAATTGCTTTGAATAAAGTTTGAAATTGCATTAAATCTATTTGTACTTTTTAGTTGTATTACTTCAATGTAATATTGTAATATGTGTTTGAATTTTATTTTAGTTCATATAATATTCTTTGGTATCTTTTTAATATAAGGAATCAAAATTAAAAAAAGGGTTTGTAAGGTTTGTTATGAAAATACATTCTTAATCTGTTTAGAAGTTTATATATTTTTTTGATTTTAAAACTTGTTGTTTCACAATTAAAGAAATATTTTAAGTTGTTTCACTAAAAACAAATATTTTTTTTTTGATATATTTTCTATTTAAATAAACGTCATATTTTAAATATCGTATTATACTAAATAATCTCTAATTTTATATTAATTTTTCACTTCTCTTGCTCTTTTTTTTTATTCTCTTTCAAATGAACTTTTACTTAGTACAGTATTTTTTTGTGTAGTAGTTGCTTTGTAATCAATATCAAATTATGTTATTAAAAAAACGAAAAGATTTGTCGAAAGGTTCATTAAATTTTTTGAAATGTTTTGATTATTATTTACATGGACATAAATTTACAGCCATAGTAAGAGTACTTAAATTATTGTGGTTTATTAATGTGTAAAATTTTTTAAGAAAATAAATGTGGTTTTATAGTTAATAATTTTTTTTTCCGAAAACATGTTTTTTCACTCTATTTACTTAATGATAATATTTGGTAATATAATCTTTATTAATCAACACTTCATAATTTTCTTATTTTAAAAAATTTTAAATTTTTAAAACAAAAACTTTACAAATAAATAATTTTTAGTTTTACTTTTTCTGCTTCTCTTCCGAAACTTTATTTTTCATACTTTTCATGCATTTTCCATTTTATCAAATGCCTCATAATATTCCCTTTTGTTTATAATATTCTACTTCAATTTTTAAATTTTTTTATCTCTTAAATTATATTTTCAAATGTTGAAATTTTATGGAATAAGAGTGTTACTTTTCTTACACTTTCTGATTTAAAATTTTTAAACGCTGCGTTTGGATTTAGATAGTCGTAATTTTTTAAAAGTTTTAAATTTTTTTTTAATTTATAACATTTGTTTTTTCTAAAAATTGCTTCAAATTGTAAGATTTTTCGGGCTTTATATTTTAATTTTAACATTTTTTTTTTATATATTGGAGTTTATGAAACACTAAAATAGATCTTTGCAATTTTGAAAAATATGAAGCTTTGTTTTTCTCTTTCCTATTCTTAGTCTATATTTGGTTATAAATTGCAAACTATTTAAAATTTGTTTAAACAATAGTTTTAGGTTTTGTCTCCTTAGTTCCACATATATCGTTTTTTTTTAATTGAAATTTTTCAATAATTGTTTTTTATATTACCATATATATTTTCATTAGTTAGAGAAAATCGCCTGTTTTTTTTAATTTCAAAAATATAAAATGTGTTAAAAGTGTGTAATTCGTTTTTCTTAAATATTTTTCACTTTATTTCACAGTTTCATTTTCAGCGCTTTAAAATACGGTTTTTCAACTTAACCTCTTTCTAACTTTTTGCAATTGGAGCTCTGTACAAACTCTTTCCTATATTAGCTTTTGAAAGTTCGAATTTTTATCTTATTTGAAAAAAATTTTTATATATATGTCACTACAGGGAGTCACCGTCTATTGAATTCTTAACACTTTGTAAAGAGTAATTTGTTTTTTAAAGGATTTAAAGAATTTTTTAATTAGAGATTTTTATGATAATTTTTGAATAATTGTTTTTTTATTATATTTATCTCTTAATATTGTAGTCTTTTTTATTTTTTTCAGCCTGATCAGCATCGAAAGAAAACCGTAAGTTCTTCTAGATATTATCTGCGTTTTTTTTTTTCTTTTAATTTTTTTCCTCATTTTTACTATTTCATTTTTAGAACCCTTTAAAAGTATCGAGTTTTCTTACAACTTTTTTCAATGATTTTGTAATTTATTTGGTTATCAGTGTAAATATTTTTGAGTTTTTTTTATTATCGATAGGTGTTGGATTTATTTAATAGCATTTATGAAGAGACATTGATTGCAAATTGGAAGATGACCAAGTGTCTCGCAAAAAGAGTCAGAAAAAGAGAAATTTGTTTAAATAGCATGTAATACTTAGTCTTAAATTGACGATTTTTTTAATGAAAATTTATTACCAAATGTCAATCGTCTGTTAAATACAAGAAACTTCTTAATAGTTAGTTTGATAAAGCTGTGGATTCCTTTCCTAATAATTTAATCATTTCTAATTATATATATATAATAACTAACAGTTCTATTAAGTTTTGCTTAAGTTTGTAGCATTACAAATTTGAGAACATAACTCTTTTAAAATTAGTACGATTTTTTCTTAATTCCACCTATTTCGGATATTCTTTTGATAATTAAGATTAAAAAATTAGATTTTTTAATCTGTTGAGTGTGGAGCAATTTGAAAAAATGAGAGTGAATAGTTTTATTGAAATGGCAATTCAAAAAGCCCACGAGAGCAAATTTCTGTCCTATAGCTCCCTTTAGGCTGTCTCTGTTAAATTTGACGTTTTATGAATTAGGGTATAAAATCAATAATAATTTGTTTTTTTATAAAATACCAAAAATATTTTTTTTATTTAGTTATTGTTGATATTACTCTTGTTTTTCTCTCAATAACAAAGAATATATTTTAATCTTCTAAATATTAATCTGATTTTAACCTATACCTTCGTCCATAACTATAATTTTGATACTCTTAAATAGTACGAATTTTTTTCTCCTCAAAATTCATGACAGGACATTTTGATATATTTATTTTGGTTAATATACTTATAATAATTTGAATCAAAATTTAATTTACATTTTTCAACAATTTGACAAAAAACTAAAATGTGATTTCAATGTGCCACCCATCCACAATCTCTCCAAAACAAGAACAGAAAAAGTCGAATCTTGTTATAACTTCAAGATTTCTTAAATCGAATCTTGTTCTAATGAGTATTTCCATATAGATATTGATGGTTTGGTATTATACATAAACTAAACAAAAAATCATTTCCAATTAAGTTAGATAAGAAAAACCATGATTTTTAAATGAAGAAAGTGTTGCTCTCTTTCAAACAATTACCGCGCTTTTTTTTCCTTAAGAGCTGCTTAACAGGACTCTTAACTTATAGGGCAACCCTAAGAGGGAGTACCCCGATTTTTCTTCCTCTACCACCTATCTTTTCACAATTGCCAATTAACACAACCCTATTTGATAATCTTAAAATTAGTTTTTTAACGGTATTCTCTAGCATTTGAAAAAAACATAAGGTGTTTTATTGAAATGCAATCTTCAAAAAGCAGAGAAGCGAATTTGGTAAAAGTTTTAAATAATTTCAAAATTGACGTTTTTTAATGAAATTTCACATTACTTGTTTTTTATATACCAAATATTGTTGTGAAAACTGAAAACGACTCCTCATTTATAAAAAATTTTAACTTCTATAATTTTACGCTTTTTGTCTCACCTAAAATTTTACAACATCTTAGCCTAAACTTAACTAAAACTCTAAAAGTGCGGATTTCTTTTTCTAATATTTTCAACATTTGAATTATTCCTTGATAATAATCTATAAAAATTGAGCCTTTTTAACGGTTATTTCCTCTCAACGCTCTCTTGCAAAAATAATCCGTGCTTTCATTGAAATGCAATTTTCAAAAGCAGAGACACGTAAATAGGCGCATAGTTTTAGTTGTGATAAAGTTATTACGTTTTTTTTAAAGTAAATTTTTATTATCTTTTGTTTTTTGAAAACCACCGCCATATGTTTATGGATATTGCGATTAAAGCTAAAACCTGTTTTTCACATAAAAAAAAATTAAACTTCTAAAATTACGAATTTTTTCTTAATTTTCAACCTTACAAATTTAGAACTCTTTAAAAGTACGATTTTTCTCAAATTTTAACCATTTGAAATTATTTGGTAATTCTTAAACATATGAGTTTTTTTCAGGCACTTGCTTTAGTTATTTATGATATAACTAATAATTTGTTTTGATTGAAATGCTACTCTTAAAAATTAAAGAAACATAAAAAATAAAAAAAAAATGGTATGCTATCAAAGGCGAATAAATTCAATAGTTTTTACGTGTCTTACAATTGACGTTTTTTTAATGAAATTTCAAATATTTGTTTTTTATATACGGGAGCACACGCAATTTTCATATATTTGGGTTCTAAAAATTCAGAGTTTTTGCATTAAATACAAATTTATGGACTTCCAAAATTACGCTTTTTTCTTAAATTTTTCACATTGCAAAATTTTAAAACTCTTAAAAAGATACGAACATTTTTGATAAGTCTAAGCAAACGAAATTATAAGGCTAATTTTTGCTCACTGTATTTATTAAGGCTATTTTCAGGAAATGATTTGAATTTTTAGAATTCCTTTTGATGTTTTACATAAGAAGCATATGTTGACATTCAATCTAGTTGTGAATTTTATAACAGTAATTTTATTGATGATATTGTAGGAATATCGCCTGCTATTTCGAAATCGTTTTGGGTTTTATTATTTATTTATTGAATACATCGTATTTTGTTTATGTGAATTTTTTTATCATATTTAAGTATTTTTTGGTGCTGAGTTCGAAATTGATATTCGTTTCCGTTTACCATCGATATTTTTAGAAATTATGTTGATTTAATTCTTATTCCCTGGTTGAGTGAAGAATAAAATAATTTTGTTTAATTTGATCAATCTTAAAAAATAAAATGTATTTAAGGTATAATTAACAACTCAGGGACTATATACAGTCTCCCATCATGGCAGCATCCTAACAACTTTAGTATCTTCTTTCAACTGTTGTAATCTCTTGGTAAAAGTTTTAACAGTGCTCTACAGTTAAGTAAATATGTGAATATTAAAAATGTACTTAAAAAGACATGCAGCAACCCATGCTCTGAACTTTCGACAAACTTTGACACTAGTTCCTTGATATTTTGATTTTACAATTTCTAAGAAATACATGAATATTCTTCTCGAAATGTATTCCAGGCTTATCTTTTGACTCTGTTTCCAATTTTTCTGACCTCATCTTCGCATGTACTTGTCGTCCATTAATTAAATATACCACCTTGACTTTGGAACTTATGAGCTTTGGAGACAAGGCTGGTTGATTTCCTGAAATGCTTCTCCTAAAGTCTTTGCAAACTGTTTTATAAACCATAATTTTATAAATAGTGGGAGTAGCAACATATTTAGTGGCTCCTCAAAAGATACCAGGCATGGCTCCTCAAAAATCACCAGGCAATATTAAACTTCCGAGTTGTACTCATTGTATTGTGGTATCACTGAACTTTACTTTCCAGTAACGATCATTAACAGTCCTTTATTTCATAAAAAAACATGAAATTTTTGTATGTCCACCCTACAAACCTAGCACAAAAAAAAGCGTCTTGAAATTTCAACAAACCTCCCATGCACTTAAAGTGCCCATAGCTGATTTTGGTAAGTAGTTGTTTGATATTTTGGTTTTCTTCTTTCAATGGGTCCCGAGTGTGCAAGATGTAGATATGGATATCGATTTCCACTCTGAAGTAAAACTGGTTTGAGACCTCGAGTTAAGCAGTCGCAATCTGCAGGGTTATTCCTCAGCTCAAAATCAGTGAACAAATCATTCTCGACTTTGCAGTAAAAAAGATTTCTACAAACATTAAGTAGTATCCAAACTGTCGATGCCCATTCCCTTAAACAATAGTCTTGCTATCTTCCCTTAGAAAGTTAAATTCTTTAATCCTGAATGTTAAAAACTATGGAAACGATATTTATGTCTTTCATCTCACGGCCAGATAATCACAATTGAAGAAATTGTTTTTCTTTAATTTGCAATTTTGGAAACTTCTTGATATCGAGGGACTGTAGCACCTAATCCCCCTTCCCTGCATTAACTACTGTACTGACTTGCCTCAACTGACATAAGAACTTAAAACGACAGAAATTTGCATCGCAGTTTCAAAATATTTTTGTGGATATTTGTTAATTTTAGTTTTCATTCATTTCAATTATTAAATGCATGTAAAAATATGAAAATAAAAATGAAATTGTTTAAAGAAAGATTAACATTAAATTATAATATATATATATATATATATAATATATATTATATACTACTAATATATATATATTATATAGCTATATTATATATATAACTTTATAAAAATTACATTCTAAAATATTAACCAGATTAAATAAATATAAATATAAATATTATAGATAATATATAAGACAGAGAAAGAATTATATTATATTATTATAGTATATATACTTACTGGAGTATATATATATCGATACTATATAATATATATATATATATATAATATAATATATATATAATATATATTATATATATATATATATATATATATATTTATATTATATGATATATATAATATTATATATAGGTATATATTTATATACTATATTATATAGTATATATCTATATATATATATATACTATATATAATAGGGTATATATATATCATATATAATTATAGTATATATATCTATATATATATATATAATATACTAAACTATATAAGGATTGCCAAAAGGATTGTAAGGTCACTGAGAAGTTAGAGATATGCAACAGGGCTATAGTTTAATAGATCTTACGAGCATACGGCGGGCTACAGTGATAAGGTTAAGGCTCGAGCGTTATGCCGCGAGGCATGCGTAGTTGTGTAACTCATAAGGCTGTGTTTATCTCAAGTTGAAATAGAATAAAATCAATGTAAGAGTAATAGTAGTATAACTATACAGACGGAGATATAAGGATAGGCGCATAACAAGTCAGTGAGGCTAAACTATCCCAAGGACGTCTAGAATCGTATTTATTATACGTCGACAGGGCTTAATAGTCATGATTAAGCGTGGAACACCTATAGCTACCTACACAGCAAGTAAGCATCAGCTACCGCACTATTTATAAGTGGGTATAGCTCCTGCCCTCTCATAGGATCATAATATATTAAACATACTTAGTGTATGCTAGATATACTTAAATAGTTATATTAATATATACCTTATATACACTAGTATACTACACTATTACCTTAATATTATATATATATAGTGATATTGATATATATATAATATAGTGTAGTATGGATATTATGACGCGTATAAGATATCTACATTTTGATATATACTCATGATACTACGATAGATAGCTAATATAATCGTAGTATATAGCTATATATATATACTATATAGTATTATTATATTATATTATAGCTATATGATAAACTA
This sequence comes from Trachelipus rathkii, assembly GCA_015478945.1. Taxonomy (NCBI): domain Eukaryota; kingdom Metazoa; phylum Arthropoda; class Malacostraca; order Isopoda; family Trachelipodidae; genus Trachelipus; species Trachelipus rathkii. The sequence goes on from JABUQX010086507.1 coordinate 16,026, forward strand.
TACTACACCTACTATTAGTACTATCAGTACAATTGACCGATACTTAAAGTAGCTAGTAGTACGTAAGTAGCATGCCAATATTATAGCTATCATATACTATAGTATCAGTTACACTATATATACATATGCGTTAAACGATCATATGTATAAGTTATTAAATATAGACTATTAGATGCATATGATACGTATATGATAACGAGTGTGAGAACGTATAAGTACGGATATATATAAGAAACTATATATGAGATATACTCATTATGGTGATTTATAGGTATCATACTTCTTTAATGGATCTAAACCCACGCTCCCTTGTAACAATTTCATTATTTATTTCAGAATTTTTACATGCTATTAACATAATTTATTGGGTTTGATATTGTTCTGACAAACTATTCCACAAAAAATAATTGCTTTTGTTATGCAATAATTTCTAATATTATAAATAAATATATATATGGTAATATATAATATATAATACTTAGTAGATATAAAGTATATATATTTGATACCCGGTATAACAGTATATATAGGCTAGGCCTTAACAATAATACGTACGGTAAGGGTACGGACATATATATATGATTAATAGTAACGTAAAGGTATAAGAATATAGCACTGAGTATATACATATCAATGATATATATATGTACTATATATATATACTACGTATAATATCAATATATATATTATAATAATAGTTATACTAGATATAAAAGCTAAACACAAGAGTATATATATAAGTATACTATATTTATATATTTTATTAAAAATATATATATATATAACATACATATATATACTATATATATTATACTTATTATATATATATATATATAATATATATATATATATATATATATATATATATATATATATATATATAATAATAATTGCTTGTGTTTGTGTGTGTGTGTTGTGTTTGTGTGTGTGTGGTGTGTGGTGTGTGTGCTGTGTGTGTGGTGTGTGTGTGATAATTTGTCGATAATAGGATGTTTTCAGCGCAGTCAAGAGAAGAATGATGATTGAGTTTTCGTCCCGCGTCAGGCCATATGAAGAATCTTCGCAATGGATATCAGGGGCGACAGGGCTAGCTAACCCGTCCTTTTCCCCTTTATTGCTTTTTTGAATTACTCTTTAGGCCAGCGTTGGATCCTTTATGCCCCCCCTAAGAAGCAAATCCTCTGGAGAAGGCTCTAGGAGAACAAGTTTTGAGGCCCATTTAATTGGGAGAAGATGCTACGTTCCTACTGGAAAAGGGGCGGAAAAACGCCTACTGGAGAGTGTTTAACTCGAGGACTGCGTCCCCAAAACCATTTGTGCGCGAAAATGGCCTTAATGGAAAGTGTTTCTAGGTTTAAAAAGATTTTTCCGGTCGAGAAGGAGAAAACGGCTGACCCTTGCTGAGGGCGAAAAGCTCTTCCTTGGAGTTGTTATTACATATATTATACTATATATAGTATTAATATAATTATAAT
>JABUQX010086507.1:22500-25347 GCA_015478945.1 Trachelipus rathkii
TAATATTATTATTAGTAGTAGTAGTTGTAGTAGTAGTAGTAAGTAGTAGTAGTCGTTATTTATCTAAAAATCTCCGTTGACAATACAGTTACTCGGAAAATGTCCATCACACAAAATAGTATCGATATTATTCGATTATATCGTGTGTGTAAATCCGAGTCATAAGGTCCCGGTGATCGAGTGCCGGTCCTTGTTCGTAAGCTTATAAGCGTTTCGGTCCCGACATGTGGGGTTCAAACCAGATTAGGTCCTGATAATCATATCTAAAGCCTACGTATGGTGTTGTGTGTGTGTGTTGCTGTGTTGTGTCGGTGTGTGTGTGTGTTGTGTTTTCCCTCCGCAAAAAAAATTTAATCCCGTGCCCTAAAAATAAATAACCCATTTTAAATCGCGGAGGGGGGTTGGGTGATGTTTTTTTTGATTTTTTGTTTTTTTTAAGAAAATCAATTTTTTTTTGATTTTTTTTTGAATTTTTATTGCTTTCTTCGCTTCGGAGTCGAAGTCGGAGCATGATTTTTTTTGAAATTTTTTTTCTCAGTTTTTTCTACAGTACCTCGAAATATAATATATAGGTTATATATAAGTTATATATATTAGTTATAATATATATAGGTTATATTATATTATATATATATTATATATATATATATATATTAACGTTTGGACCGTAATGAGAGGCCCAAAGAAGCGTTGAAAATCCAGATTAGGCTGGGGTCAAATAAATGAAACCAGTCGGTCCGGGATAATGTTCGGTATCTATTTGAATCAGTAACCATAAAATTAATAATATTATAAAACATTAAACAAATAATAAATAATAATAATAAATACATATAATAATAACAATATAATAATGATACTATAAATAATTTTGGCATTGTGAAAATAGAGTATTACACTGTTGGGAACCAGAACAGCTACTGAAGTTGGCTTTGGTGAATTCATAACAGCAGATATTAATAAATAAGAATTATGAAATTTTTGAACGTAGCTTCGCTGTAATTATTGAATAAATATCATAATTTATCTTAAATTAAATTATCGCGTTATTGTATAATGAAGAACAATAAAATTGGGCTGGCATCTTTTTTAAAACCAGTAATATGACATCTTAATTTTGGCCGAAACAAGGAGTTAAACATCAGATATCTTTTTTTTGTAAAGTATCTACAAAGCAAGTATGGAACAACAATATATAGGTATGAAAAGTCATTGACCTTGTAACATTCGAAGGCAAGGGATGCACTTAAGACAAATGGAGCTCTAAACGTTATACAATCAACTGATGCTTCAACCAGAATAAAGTTTTTATAAGAATTGGCGAATTGCTTTGTATAATGAAAACAGGTTTTTTTGGACGATATAAAAAGGAGCGGTTCTGAAAGGGCTGTTACAGGCGAAAAGTGGCGCGAATCCGATTATCGCACCAATGGCAAGACCAAGATTGGATGTCACCGTGATCAAGTTTAGCTACCGATATACTAAAAAGGAAGAAAAACAGTGAGCGGTAATAGACGCTCCCTACGAACAGAGGAGCGCGGGTTCCGTGAGTGGATTAAGGTGAATAAAGGTCGAACTACTGGCGGACCGTTAAAATGCTCGTCCATAACGACGACTGTGGCGAACGATGAGGTGGACGAATGACCGAAGTAAGCTGTTGCCAGAGTCGGAATGGGTTCCGGAATTCGGCAGAAAGGAATCGGTGTTTGGAACAGGAAGGGCGGGACGAGGTGTCTGCATCCGGAACAAGGAAGGCCGGAGATGTCGTAAGCGGCGGGGCGGGCTGGCTGAACGTAGTTGGCGAAGTCAGCTGAAACAACAGCTGACGGGAGTTGGCAAAAGGTTCGGTTCGTTGTTTGGAGATTCAAGTTATCGGTAAACAGGCAGAAAATGGGCCAATGAAGTCGATATTATCTTGCGAAGTAGAGGTAGTAGATGGTGCGGGTGCCGAAGGTGGAGGAGGAGTGGTGGGAAAGAAAGCGGGATCATGTCTTCGAATAAAGCCGGTTTTCGACCTATCCACTGATATTGTTTTCTGTTTTGCTCTTCCCTTCTGTAGAGGTGAAAACTTTACGATAGCTTGTTTTAATATAAACGAGGAAAGTCCGTGCCTTATGCGGGCTTGAAAGGGCTAACGGTGTGAATTCATGCCGAATTAATACAATGAAGAGCCGTCCCTCCAAAGTCCGCAAGGCATGTGAGTAGGACGGGGAGGGTGGCGTGGCAAGAAGTGACGGCTTCCAATCGGCCTCCAAAAGTACATTGACGAGAGGCGAGCCAGGAAAGGTGCTGCTGGTTCGTAGTGTTTGGAGAAGGAAGTATAAATTCACCAGGTATTCGTATGGTGGAGCCATAGACGAGCCTCAGCAAGAGGAGCATTAAGGTGTTCTTTGTAAACGCAGTTTCTGAATACCCGGATATAGGACAGGAGAGGAAGAGCTTTCGGTTTACCACAAAGTTGTCCTTGTGTTCCATGGGCCATAACGTAGAAGCCTTTTAGCTGGCCGGCTGGAACCCTTCCTATTTGTAAGGCCTTGAACTTTGGCGGATGATAGCTCGCTAAAGGCGAAGATCGCTTAGAGCCGATTAAGTCATGAGGCTCCTTTCCACAGTGAGACTCAAACTGCCCTACCCTTGGTCCTGTGGACACAGTCTACGGAGTGCCAATACCTGGCTATCCAGTTGTACAGCAAAAATGTGCCTGAAGCAAATTTGTCTGTCTTTCGCTGGAAGTATCGAGGACGGCAAGGGAAATGGCGTTCTCATTTTTCTCTAACCATCGAGTGTATCTGTCTCTATGACGTTAAAATATGTGGTGAAACCCATCTGAAGGTGGTAAAGGGCCGG
>JABUQX010086508.1:0-5000 GCA_015478945.1 Trachelipus rathkii
CTAATAATTTACCTAATACTAATATATATATAATATATATATATATATATATATATATATACTATATATATATATATTATATATATATATATATATAATATATATATATATATAGTATATATACTATATAATATATATATATATTTTTGGTGTAAATTTAACATGTTTGAAACATGATTCTTGTTTCGAGGTCTTGAGGATTTCATTTTCCACCCATCGATACCACATTTTCAAAAGATTATAATAAAACTCATTTTTGGAGTGTGTGGCCACAGCATCAACCAAGATAAGGCAATGACTGTAAACTAAATGATGATTGTTTATATTTTGAAAAATATGAATATGGAGCTAGAGCAGCTTAATCCACCACTCAACAGACAAAATTCATGTTTTAGTATAAGAGTATTAAGGAAGGTTAGGTATCCTCAGGCAGTAACAGAAGCAGCTCACTTATTGGCATATATTTTTAAACCCAAGATATCAGACGCAGCAGTAACTCTCCAGAGGATGAATATTCAAAAGCAGTGGAATTTATGGAATAAAATTAAAAGCAAATTCTCCTCCATTTCATAAAAGTTACCTATTTGATGAGTCTCTGTTGTCAGCAGTGACTCCTTCATCATGGTACAGATCTCTCAAAGAAAAATTAGATGAGAAGGTCATATATAAAATAATAAGCATATTGTTAGCAACTTCATCAACTGCTAATGTTGAAAGGGTATTTTTAACTTTTGGACTTGTGCACAGCAACATTAGAAATAGGTTGGGAACAGCTAAAGCAGGGATATTAGTTTTTTTTTGTATAAAATTCTTAATGATAATTTCAGTTTCGACTTTTAATGATGAATCTTCTTTCTCTCTCTCTCTCTCTCTCTCCTCTCGTCTCCTCTCTCTCTTCTCTCTTCTCTCTCTATAAATATATATATATAATTATATATATTATATATATGATATATATATATATATATAATATATATATATATATATATATATATATATATATATATATATATATATATATATATAATATATATAATTCCTAGTATTACAAATATACAGGTAAATAAAGATTCATTTGTATATCATTATTATATTTTTATTTTAATAAAATTTTTTTTTTTTTTTTTTTTTTTTTTTTTTTTTTTTTTTTTTTTTTTTGTAAATAATAAAGTATTACCTTTTTTTTTCAGATAGAGTATATTATAATATATCCTCTTATTTTTTAACTTTGAGTTTAATGTAAAACTCAAAACGATAAATAATGAATTTTATACAGTTTTACAGTTATCAGAAAATTTTGAAAATTTAAGAGAATCTAAAGAATTTTATTAGGAAATATTTAAATATGTGTTAGCACATGTGTATAGCAGTTTCCAGTAGTGTATTTTTTGCCTTTAAAATCCTATTAAAACCATAAAAACTAATTAAAACGCGATCAAAAATAGCAATAAAACCAAAAACAAACAAAAAAAACCAATTGGTTTATTTGGTTAATTTAAAAAAGAATAGGTTTTTTTTTTTTTCAAAAAACAGATTTTTCCATCATATATATATATATATATATATATATATATATATATATATATATATATATATATATATATATATATATATATATATATATATATATATATATATTATATATATATATTTATATATATAATATATATATAGTGTGCGTTAGTGACAGGTTGTGTTTTATCGGAGCTCCAATGGAATGTGTGTAGTTTATATCGTTTTGGTTATTTTTTTTTTTAATTAAGTGTGTTTTGTATATTAAGTGATGCCCTGTTTTAAGTGGTTTTAACTATTATGGTTTTAATATGTGAAGAATCTGATGTAACCTTATAAAGATAAGTTATTCGTTTTTAATTTTTGAATTTGAAGCTTTTTTAGTTATGTTAGATACTTATAGTTAGTTTTTAGGATTGGGCAGTTGAAAGCAATACGTAGTTTAGCTAGTACTAGGTTATGTTTTTTTTTATTTTTATTTTTTTCCTCGACTTCTTTTTAACTTAGTTTTTTGGCGTTTACGTATTTGAATATCCGTTATTATAATTTATACAGTTTTTAGCTTCCACTTTTTTTAGTTGGTCAATGAGTTTTTTTTTTCTTTTTTTTTTTTCTTTTTTTTTTTTCAATTTTTTTTGTCAGAGAGTGAAAGAGTGGTGCGGAGCGTTTTTTGAACTTTCTGGATTATTCATATTTTAGATATTTACTGTAAATATAGGTTTTAGCGTATTTTTAAATTTCCAGGTTTTAAATTTAGGTTTTAGCTTACGAATAACTTTATCCTCGTTTCTCTTTTGGGTTTTGTCTGTTTGTTTCTGTCTGTTGCTCTTTTTTGTTGTTGTGACTGTGTGTGCGTTTATGATTTCGGATTTTCTTCATGCGCGGGCTTTCATTTGACTTCACCAACATCCGTGGGCTTGCACTCTAACTTTGCATCCGTGGAATACCCACCTCTCTAACTCTAACCTAATTTTATGCTCTTGTCTGAGAGACTCAGATGGCTAAGAGTTCATCCTCTAACTCGTTTAATATATCCAACTATAACTTACTTTATATAAATTCCGTCTGAAGGGTGGAGTATGTGCCTATGTAAACATAAACACTCCGGTAACACGTCTCGTGAATAATCTTGAATCTCCTAATTCCGATGTTCTGTGGCTTAAAATCTTCTTCTTCTAGATGTGTACTAATAATTATGTTGCTTTTGCTCCTGTTTCTCCTAAACTAGAACAGACTTTTCAAACGCCTTTTTTGTTACTACTACTTCTCGGACGGAGACTGGTTATTATCTTCCTTCATCGCAATACTGAGGTCCTCTATTAGGGGATTTCAATGTACATACACTGTTACATGGTTGGGGTCCTCTCATTACCGATTTAGGTGGGGAGAGGCCGAATCGTTTTCAGGTGTCCATTCTCAACGAATCTGGAGGCAACTAATTAAAGAACCGCACAACACATTCCGGATCGTCCTAACCGATTCTTGAACACACTGGACCTATGTTTCACCACTAGTCTTCTCTCTTGAAATACACCACTTTTCGCTCCTATCGGTAAATCTGACCACAACCTTATATCTCTTAATTTTAATACTTTTCTCTCCACAGCTCCATCCTGCCCTACTCGTTTTTTCTGGCAATTTGATCGGGCCGATTGGGGGGCATTGGCGTTGCTTCTAGCTAACTATAATTGGAATGACTTGCTTTGGTCTCTGGTGACGCTTCGACTTCTGCCGATAAGGTAGGAGCTGTAATCGTTGATGGGATGACCAGGTTCATTCCTTCTTCGACTAAACTTTCTCTCTCATAATCCATGGTTCGATCGTGCTTGTTTCTGGCCATGTCTGTGTCTAGAGACGTGGCGTTGGGAGTGGAAAATTCTCGTCTCCTATCACTCTTGCTAATTTCCATTTGCTAGAAATCGTTGCAGGGATTCTTGACGAGCAAAGCGGCCTTTCATTAAACGAAAGTACGTTGATTTCCTTATTTCTCTAAGTGACAAAATCTTTCTGCCTCTTGTAAAAATATTTTTAAGAACTTCTTTAAATCTGTCTTTCCTCCTCTTATTCGTTCTGATGGTTCTGTTGCTAAGTTCTCCACCTGAAAAGGCCAATCTCTTCGGCCTCCTATTTTCCTCTAAATCAACCCCGGACGATTCTGGCATTCCTCATCCTCCTACTCCTCTCTCAGGTTTTCAATGCTTTTGAAAGTGATTAAATTTGATACGGTGCGTGGGCTCCTGAAATTTACTAAACGTTTGGAAGGCGGGTGGAACCGGATGGCATTCCTCACCGAGTTTTTGAGGGAGTGTGCTTCCGTGCTATCCGCCCCCCTTCGTTCAACTATATTCTCTATGTCTCAATACTAACACTTTCCTCATGTTGAAGCACGCACATGTCCAACCTATTCCGTAAAAAAGGAAGCAGCTCTGATCCTTCTAACTATCTGCCCTATAGCTCTTACTTGTATTTCTTTCTAAGATCTTTGAAAACTCCTTCTCAACTCTATTTCTTAGAATCATCTGGAATCCTCATTCACTTCTTTTCGATGCCAGTACGGCTTTCGGCGCTCGCGGTCTACTGGCGAATATACTTTCCTGTCTTACTGATTTATTGGTTTTCCCCCCCTTAGCGAACTACGGGAGGACTTGCGTGGTGGCGCTTGACATATCCAAAGCATTTGACCGTGGTATTGGCAACGCGGTTCCACTGTCTCTCCAAGCTTTCTACCTTTGGGTTTCCTCTTCTCTTTGCTTACTTATGTCTAGTTTTCTTTCAAATCGCTTCAATATCGGCTGTTGTTGATGGGGCGACTTTTTCTTCCTTTTCTGTCAATAGTGGTGTTCCTCAGGGTTCTGTCTTATTCTCTATATTATTCCTACTTTTCATTACATGATCTTCTCACCTGCACATCTAACTCTATCACTCATATGCCGATGACTCGACCTTCATTCTTCACTCATTTCAATGCTGCTCCTTCTTTTACTTCTAGAATTGCCTCTCGTCTTCAATTTTCGATTCTATTCTCGCTGATCGGATAGAATTTCCGGGTGGGGTCGTCTGAACTTGTGAAATTCAATTCTTTAAAAACCTAACTTCTACAAATTTCCCTCTCTAAGACACCTTCCAATTTTCCTATTCTCTTTCGACGGTTTCTCGTCTCTCCTGTTGACAAGTATAAACACCCTTGGCCTTAACATAAACAAAAAAAATGTTTGGAAACCTCACATCACAATTGGTTGCTAGGGCGGCCTCAAGAAACCTTGGAGTTTCTGTTTAGACTGCGAGACTTTTTTTCCTCTTCTCAGTTTCTGTTCCAGCTATACAAGGGCCTCATCGCCCTTGTATGGAGTACTGCTCTCAATATCTGGGGGGCTCTTGTTTTACCCGGCTTTAGATAGGGTTGAGTCAAAGGCAAAAAGGCTTATAAATTGTCCCATACTTTCCAGTTTCACATATGAACCTCTATCAATTTGCGCGCGCGAGATGTT
>JABUQX010086508.1:7500-12500 GCA_015478945.1 Trachelipus rathkii
ACTTGCATATTATAATGACAGTGAAGAGTTATACACCATATAAGATTCTCGGGTATGACTCTCGGATCACCGTTGGTTGTAGATATAGATGAGAATTTTTAAGAATGGTGTTTAATAAACATATACAATTGTAGGCATTAGGATAGATTTTCATGGCTGTGATTACAAAGAATAAGCGAGGAGCCGGAATGTAGAGAAAAATTTAAGAGGAAATGGAGGGTAAAATTAAGAATTGGTCATAGGATGCCGGTATGTGTGGTATCTACGAGTCGTGGCACGCACTTATCTAGTAACGGGACGGTCACACTAGGTCGGAGATGTATCTGAGATGTTGTGATTCATATAAGATACAACTAACGTTCAGTGAAAATGAACCAATACTCCATAGATTGGACATTCTTGTTACACAGTCCTCATAGACGTGTCGTGTAAAAGTCAGAAAACATTTGAATATATGATTTTAAAAAGGTTGGATAAAGAACTAGAAGGAGTAATGAAGAGTAGGCGAGCGAAATACACTTGTGGATAGCAGAGTAAAGAAGTCTATGCAACAGACTAGGAAAAGTACTAAATCAAAAAGGTAGAGCACATGGAACACGAGTATTCTAGTTGATAGGGAGACAGGAAGGAATAGAGCCTTTCAAGTGGACTGAGGAAGCTAATCTACAGCATTGCAAAAAGCTATAGAAAGGGCTCTGCCCCGCCATCCTACCTATGCAATAAAAAATGAAGATGGATTATTATTAACAAGCCCGTCCGATATTAGCGAAAGGTGGAAGGAATATTTCGAACAGCTCCTGAATATCCCGAATAACATAATAGAAGAAGATGAACAATGGGAAGAACATGTGGCGTTGGAAGAGCGGGGGGAGTGGCAGATTTTACCTGAGGAGGTGGAACAAGCGATGAGAAAGATGAAAAACGGTAAGGCAGCAGGCGAGGATATGCTGCCTGTGGAAATATTGAGAGGAGCTGGTGAAGGGGGTGTTTTGTGGATGACGGAAGTAATGAACAAGTGCTGGAACGAAGGGAAAACACCGGAAGATTGGAATAAATCGGTATTGTGTCCTATATATAAGAAAGGTGATAAAACCGACTGTAAAAATTACAGGGGAATTGCTCTGATGCCACATATTGCAAAGGTGTACGAGAGAATATTGGAAAGAAGATTGAGGGACACAGTCGAAAATAAACTAGATGAATGGCAACATGGTTTTCGACCGGGAAGATCGACAATTGATTTGGTTTTTGCACTAAAGATGATGTGTGAAAAGACTTATGAATTCAACCGGAAAGCATATTTGGCCTTTATCGATTTAGAAAAGGCGTTCGACCGTGTTCCGAGGGAGATCTTGTGGAGGATCCTGGGGAAAAGGGAGTATGAGGTGCCCACTAAACTGATAAGAGCTATAAAAAGCACGTATGTGGACAGCTGTTGCAAGGTGAAAACACAGATGGATGATAGTAGTTGGTTTGGAATAACAACAGGTGTAAAACAGGGAAGTGTACTTTCCCCAATTTTGTTCATAACGTTTATGGACTATTGTGGCAAGGTGGTACAGGAAAGGGTGGGTGGAGAGATCTTTGGATACGCGGATGATCTGGCGTTGATCTCGGAGTCAAGGGAGGCTCTGCAGAGGTTTATATTGGCATGGGACGAGGTACTATTTGAGAAGGGAATGAAAATCAATAGGGGGAAGACGGAGGTTATGATGGTGAGTAGGGAGCAGGAGGAGTTGAATATAGAGTTGGAGGGGAAAGTACTGAAACAGACGGAACAGTTTGAATATTTAGGAGTGTTACGTGGAGTACAAATGAAATGTTTCAGGAGTTGAACCAAGAATGGAAAGTTTAATGGGACACTTGCGTCGTTGTACCCTTTGCTCAAGGACCGTAATATTAGACTGTCCAAGTCAACCAATAATAATATAATAACCAGCATTATGAGGCCCATATTAGCATATGGACATGAAGCCTGGACACTAAACACAAAAGCTAAAAGTAAAGTACAGGCATGCGAAATGAAAGTATTAAGATTGATATTGGGGGTGACAAGATTGGATAGGAGGAGGAATGATGACGTGAGGGCGGTGTTGGGAGTGGAGAGTATATTGGAACTGGTGGAGAGAGGACAGTTGAGATGGTTCGGACATATGAGGAGAATGGAAGCAAATAGGTGTGCGAAAAGGTATTATGAGTGGCAGCCGGAGGGAAGGAGAGGAGTGGGGAGGCCGAGAATGAGGTGGAGGGATGGTGTTGAGAGAGCGGTGGAGAGGAGGGGGATGACTATGGAGGAGGTGGAGGAGGAAAGAGTTTACGATGATCGACGGCGATGGAGGAGCTTCGTGCAGGACATCTGACAGGTGCATACGCCTACAGGAGGATGGTGAGAAAGGTGAGAATATGAAAATATGATGTAATAATCCGAAAATATATCTATGATAATATGAAAGTGAAAACATGATAATATTTATAATTTGAAAATACGATAATATTTGTTTTGATATAAAAGTATAATGTTTATGATAATATGAAAATATGGTAATAATTATGATAATATACAAATATAATAACAAGATAATATGAAAATATGAAAACATTTATGATAATATGAAAATATGGTAATATGAAAAAATTTAATAAAAATATAATTATATTAAATATATATATTTGTGGTAAAATGAAAATATAATAATAGGATAATATGAAAATATGACAATAATTAGAAAAATATGAAAATATCATAATATGACAATGTGAAAATATGATAATATGATAATACGAAAATATGAGAGCTATGATAATTTGAAAATGATAATATGATAATATTTAGGATAATATGAAAATATGATAATATGATAATGGCCAAATGATAAACGGATAAGAAGGTAATGAAAATGTGATTTTTATTTTTATTTTTGATGTATTTAGAGATGAAAATAAACTAAATTAGTGGAAGTTGGATGAAGAGAATGATCATCAGTTCGGTTGGGAAAGTCCAGCTTTTGATAACTCATTCGAATACTAGGAAGTAATTACCTAGATAGCTAATCCTCTCTGAATAGGGAAATGCCCATGAGGTACGAGCTTTTTATGTTAAAAATGAGACGTAGTTTGAAATAAGTACCTTGGGCGGAAAACTGATGAAATAAAAGGAATAGAATTTGAAAAAGAATTCAAGAAGAAGCAATTGCAGATACCACTCTTAAATACAGAAAAATACAAAAACACCCACACATACACACAAACCCATATACAAACGTGCAGGCTCACATACACACACGTGCACACACACACACACAAACATATATATATATATATTATATATATATATATATATATATATATATATATATATATATATATATATATAATATATATATATATATATATATATATATATATATATATATATATTTATATATATATATATATATAATATATATATATAATATATATATATATATATATATATATATATATATAGCTATATATATATATATATATATATATATATATATATATATATATATAATATATATATAAATATAATATATAATGTGTGTGTGTGTATAGAGACTACTGATTAAGAAAATATACAGGACGAAAGTATAAAATAACACATGTGTACAAAAGTGCAATTAAAATCTTTACTAAAGCTTTCGGAAATGTCATTTCCTACATTGAACTTTGAGAGTCCGTTTGCCATCGGAAACATAGTTTCAAATTTTTCTTCTTTAGAAGTATCCATTTTCTCTGTCTGATCTCCCTTACTCTCTTTTCCTCTTACTTTTTTCATTTACTCTCTTTTCCGTTCTCTCTCTCCTCTTTCTCTCTCTTTCTCTCTCTGTCCTCTCTCTTCTCTCTCTCTCCTCTCTCTTCTCTCTCTCTCTCTCTCTCTCTCTCTCGTCTCTTCTCTCTCTCTCTCTCTCTCTCCTTTGTTTCTTTATCTTTCTTCCTCTTTCCGTTTTATCTTTTTCATTATTACTTCCTCTCTCTCTCTCTCTGTCTCTCTCTCTCTCTCTCTCTTCTCTCTCTCTTCGTCTCTCTCGTCTCCTCCTCTCTCCGCATCTCTCTCTCTCTTCTCTCTCTCTCTCTCTCCTCTCTTCATCTCCAACTTTATCTTATCCTCCGCCTTTGTATGATCCACAACATCAAGCTCGTTTCTTCTTTTCCTGTTGAGTATTGCAACTTTTTGAAATCTTGTTTTAAAAAAAATAAATTTTATTTTATATACACACTTGGGAGTTTACTGCAAAATAAATCAAATATATATATATATATATATATACATATATAGAACACAAAAAACTATCTCTTATTATATAATATATTATATATATTATATATATATATATATTATATATATATATATCATATATAGATATATATATATATATATATTATATATATATATATTTATATATATATATAATTAATATATATACATATATATATATATATATTATATATATATATATATATATATATATATATATATTATATATAATATATATATATATATATATATATATCCATCATTATATTATATATTATATATATATACTTATATATATATACATATTATTGAACCACACCAAATTAACTCTTTAAAAAAAAAACATTTTCATTATTATCGCAGCCAACAGGAACGAAGTTTCGCTTAATTTCAGTTTTTTAAACCCTAACAAAATGAAATTAATTTCAATCCTCGATTTTAGCTTATTAAAAGGTTGAAAAAACTAAAACGACAGTACGTTCCTATTTCTACCTACATTTTGCCTCCGTTTTAGTTTGGTAAGTCGGTCAATAGACAAAGTTATTATTTCTTTCTTTTTCCTCTCTCTCTGTCTATCTATTACTATCTATCTATCTAATCTATCTATCTATCTATCTATCTACTATCTATCTATCTATCTAATCTATCTAATTATCTACTATCTATCTATCTATCTCTATCTATTCTAATCTATCCCGAAACAAAAATTAAGCACTTAATA
>JABUQX010086509.1:0-2500 GCA_015478945.1 Trachelipus rathkii
AAAAAAACACAGAGAGAAGAATTTAAAGAACGCTAATTTAATACAGAGTGAGAATGGATAGGGAACTTATTAGAATGATGTATGGTGTGAAGAAAGGGGAAAGAAGAGATATTAAATAAGTAGAAGTCTATTGAGAATGGTTTATTGGGTTCTATTCAGTTATAATATGGAAATGGATGAATGATAGTCGTTGTTAACCGACTAATGTACTTAGTGTGAAAGGAGTGTTGATTGGTCATAACCGACGCGCTGGCACTGAGAGACTCGACTGAAGCTAGAAAGGGACATTTGAGTCGGCTGAATTCATCGAATGCATAGAAGGAGGAGAAATTGAGTATTGCAAATGTTGCGTCGAGAATAATATGAGTGGATTAGAGAGTAAACAGAGAACTAGCGTCTCGTGTGTGTTGTTTTCTTTTGATCGTAATAGGGGTGGCACCCATGGCACCTTATAGTGTTTGTTGGTTTCTAACTCATGGGCTCAAAAACAAACGGGATGAACCCTTACATTGGACCGATTTACCACCGATAGTGCGTGAGGTCGTGTCTCGTATGTCGGATTTGAACAAGCGTGTGTCATCTAGTTTATAATCGCGCACAACTATATGAAGGCTTTATCATGGCCTGGAGTCCTGTATTGTGATAATGATATTTCATTGACTGCGTTTATTAAGGCAATCCTTGACACTCAATGAACGTAATCACTCAGATGCAGTGGTCAGTATTCATTGTTGTGGGTCCTATAAGTTTTATTCTCTATTTTCCCGTAACAAATTTTTAATTATGCTTAGTGTGACAGAGGAGGGGTAAAGCTGGGGCTTTCTCTTGTCGAGGCATCAATCTTTGTTTCATTGTAGTATATGTATTCTATACTGTATAATATAATAGCTTTCTTTTCCGATGCTTAGTAGCGGCAACCTTTAACTCCATCTATTTGGAAAAAAATGGTAGTAAGTAAAGATAAGAATATATATATAATATATATATATATATTAATATTATTATAATTATATATATAGTAATAAAGTATAATATTAAGTTATATTATGATCTAGTATATTAATTACGTATTTATTATTATTTATAATATATTATATTTATCTATTATTTCCATTTTTTAACATTGCCACCACTACGCAAGGGTAGAGCCCTATTCAAGGAGAGGGTATTGTACAACTAAAAATTTCACAAACTAATGTAAATTACGCATATGAGCACAGACGTAGGCTTTAAAGTGAGAGAGATTAAATTCAGCGGAAACAAGAAGAATGAAAGAGAATTCCACAAGAGAACAGAGGTGGGCAAGAAGAAGGAAGAACCGCAGCGAACTAGCCTGAAGTTACCAATATCAGAACGAAACCCATGCGCAGACACAGCACCCCTTATGCTACGAGGGCGTCGTAAAGGTGGTGGTAAACGAGTAATAAATTCTTCGAGCACCTGCCCTGCAGTACCTATAGAAAGGAGGAAAGGTACCAACATCGCGCCGTAAAAGGATATATAGACTGGAAAAGAACAGAACATGTTTAATAAGCATTTTAGCTTTTGACTTGAATCTATCCATGAATCATTTGAATCCAGAGCCCACCCCCCCAGATAAGAGTGGAGTGGCTTATTTACAAAAGTGTACTCGCGCCTGTAGGGTTTTTTTCTTAAGGTTTGGAACATTCAATTTACAATCAGAAGACCATCAGTGACATAAGGGATGTCATGGATATCGGATTACATCATCGACCCTTAGAAACATCAGGTGCATCAATATATTTCTGATTTTGTTGTTAGTGTTGACAGAAATTTTCACGATAAGTTGAGGTTGGTAAGACCCTGGGTATACTTCGTGCTAATATTTCTGTATTCACTGGTCCTTGTGTTGCCTTGCAGGTATTAGTGTGAGTGACTTAGTTGTCGACGAAAAAATAGTCAGAACTTAGTAGGCCTGGGATTACGTGTGACTATGTATTTCTGTTTTCACTGTCTGCCATATTGGCTTGAAAGTATTCATCGTTTTGACTTTTGAATTTGGTCTCAGTGTCGACGGAAAATAGTTCATAAGATTGAGGGTTTGGTAGAGCTAGGGAATAGATGCAGTATAATGATATTGTGCCTTCGAGACAGTTGTATGTTGCTGGAGGGGTATTCATTGTTTGACGTTTTAATTCGTCCTTGGCCATCGACTATATATATATCACGTTAGGCTGAGGTCGGTTAAATCTGGGAATAAGGTGTGACTACGCTTCACATCCGCTCTTCAACTGTTGTTAGTTTTCTGAAGGAGTCCGTTTAAGATAGAGTGTCTTCTTTCCTAACTCACTAAATATAAAGTGAGTGATTTGTTGTGATTATCTTTTGGATTGCTTCTTCACTTCAAAAGTTGGTGTTATGTAGTTCGTCTTAGTTTTCTTCTTATTGTCTTTCTGTTTCAACTGGCATAATTGACAATAGCGGCGTTTGTGTGTAGAATAATTTTTCAGTAAAACTGAAAAACACTTCGGGGTCACCA
>JABUQX010086509.1:10000-40000 GCA_015478945.1 Trachelipus rathkii
GCTATGCTATGTTTTATACACCGTATATATATATATATATATATATATATATATATATATATATATATATATATATATATATATATATATATATATATATATATATATATATATATATATATGCTCTTGTACTCTTCTGGAAGGTTTCACAGGTATCCTGAACCCCTTGGGCCCTCTTTAAGGAATGGTCGCCGCATGTCATTTTTTACTACTTAGCCATTGTATATGCACAGACGTTTGCGCATACATGTATATGCATCATGCGCATAACATCTTTTATCTTCTGATGCGTTTCACCCCACCCGCAAGGAATAACATTAAATTGCGGGAATTTTAAAAAAAGTGACCTATACCAGTCACTAACCGAACTGGAACTCGACCCATAGCCTCTTAAGGAAGTGTATAGGACTTAACAGATTGGGCTCCGTCTGAATGCCCATTAATATATAAACATTTAGTCCTTACATATAAAAGATCTTATACATAGCAAAAATTTGGAATCAGCTATTTCCATACTTTTCCCAAATTAAATCTGGAAATTTTATATCAATTTGCATTTTTTAAAATAATATATTATATATATATATATTTATTTATATATATATATTATATATATATATATATATATATATATATATATATATATATATTAATTATATAATTATATACCAGAGAGAGAGAGAGAGAGACAGAGAGAATTAGAGAGGAAACAGTACTAAAACTTATCATCCATACACACAACACATACATACATATACACATACTTACACTCACACAGATTTACTTAACACTAACACACACGCCCCGTTCGATCATTTATATACACACACAACACCGCTAGGCTACTTATATACACATACACCCACAAAGAGACACTTACACTCACACCTACACCTACACATTATCTAAACATACACCCACCCTAGATACATACACCTACACACCCAGCCTACACACCAACCACACACACACACAGTCACAACACACACCCACTAGGCTTTTTATACACATACACATACACCCACCATAGCACTTACGTCACACCTACACTACCACACACAAACAAACATACCTAGACACATACCCCTATCCTATATACACACACCATCTACCCTCAACCAACCCCGCCATAGATACATACAACCACCCTAGATACATACACCCGCCGTAGTTGAAATACTTATTAAATTATTTTATTCAATCATGT
Organism: Trachelipus rathkii; assembly: GCA_015478945.1. NCBI lineage: Eukaryota > Metazoa > Arthropoda > Malacostraca > Isopoda > Trachelipodidae > Trachelipus > Trachelipus rathkii. Next base: position 11,208 of record JABUQX010086509.1, read on the forward strand.
ATATATATATATATATATATATAATATATATATATATATATATATATATATATATATATATATATATATATATATATATATATATATATATATATATATACACACATATACACCTTTTACTTAAAATAAAAATGAGTCATGGATCAAGGAACGGTAACCAGAGGAGCGTTTTGGGTAAAGCCCCATCAGCGACTAATTCACAATTGATGAGTCGAGTACTGAGGTCGTGTAGTTACACTCTAAAACCAGGAAAAGCTGAGCAATAACATTAAAAATTAGAAATCTATTTAAGAAGTTATAACAATATAAATAATGAAAAGGAAATTGTATGTAAGAAGAAAAAGCCAAAGTGCCTGATATATAATCATTTTATTTTACTACAATTGTACGAAATTTTATTAAAAACATTAACATTACATACCTTAAAGCAGTAAATCAGTAAATCAATAGAGGTGTTACCTAACACCTAAGGGATTAGTATGCTTTTGTTTTACTGCTTTACTGCTTTAACTCATGTTTTACTGCTTTAACTCATATGTTTTACTGCTTTAACTCATATATTTATTAACATTACATACCTTAAAGCAGTAAATCAGTAAATCAATAGAGATGCTACATAGCAACAAGGGGATTAGTATGCTTTTGTTTTACTGTTTTACTGCTTTAACTCATTGTTTACTTGCTTTAACTCATATGTTTTACTGTTTTAACTCATATATTTATTAGCATTACATACCTTAAAGCAGTAAATCAGTAAATCAATAGAGATGCTACATAGCACCAAGGGGATTAGTATGCTTTTGTTTTACTGTTTTACTGCTTTAACTCATGTTTTACTGCTTTAACTCATGTTTTACTGCTTTAACTCATATGTTTTACTGCTTTAACATAGTTTTACTGCGTCAATCAGTAATATCAAAAGAGGTGTGACCTAACACAAGGGGGGGGAGGGGGGGATTAGTATGCTTTTGTTTTACTGCTTTACTGCTTTAACTCATGTTTTACTGCTTTAACTCTGTTTTACTGCTTTAACTCGTATGTTTTACTGCTTTAACACTCATATTTTTACTGCTTTAACTCATATATTTATTAACATTATGTTTTTATTTATTTTGTTTTAATACTTTTTATTTATTTTATTATTATTTTTATTTATTTTTATTATTATATTCATTTATTATTTTTATAATATCAATTACATTATTTATTTATCTATCATTATTAACTTAGTGTTATAACTTAACTTCATGCCTATTGTTATTCATTATTAGAACACAAACACACCACCCCTCATACAAAACAACATCTTACATCACTCCTATACTTACAACTATATACACTATGAAGCACTTGAGTTACCACACCAACTTCACATACTGCAACTTACACAATATTAACCCTATGATCAACCTATATCATTTAACCACTTATACACCCACGTCGGGTCCACAACACACATCAATGACACTTATCACTTTATTACACACACACTCAATCTCACTATGAACTAGATATACATCCATTCTAACCATTATTGTGTACCACCACTAGTACACTTCTCAATCCTACGAAATTTAGTATAACAACTCATAGCACACCACAACTCACACATACCATCTTAACGACTTACCACACACCACAAGTCTACACCAACTCACAACACCACAACAAGACCATTTTACACTCTCACTTAACCAATCAGAATACTTACCGCTCCATAACATTTAGCTTACTCACACACCGCAGAGTTATTATTTATACAATACCCACCGCAGTACTATCTGAACCTAGATACTTATACTTCACTCTCATACACACTCACAGATTTACACATCAGTACAATTTCTTACCATCACAACTCACACAGATTTACTTACACTCATACACAGAGATTTTTTAACTTACTCATACACCACACAGATTTACTTCACTCACACACAGACTATTTAGTATTATTAACACATTACACACGTGGTTTTACTTAACAAGCACACGATTTACCATTACACACAGTTTTTACTACTTACTAACACTGCAACCACACCAGATTTACCACAGATTTATCTTACACTACACAACACAAGCATTTAACCACCCACACTAGCACACACCACACACACAACACAACACACACACCGACACACACTACAGCACACGCACACTCACTTAACACATATACGTATAATTTACTACACACACACACACAATCACCATTTTCACCTATGAGACATCTCAACGCACAAGTCACTTACACTATTAAATAAACGTATAATTTACTAAAGAACATCTTTATGTTTTAATCCCTTAAACACGTACATTTATATAACTCATTCAAATATATAAAACTTTTCAATTTTAAAAAATTATTTCAAAGTTTCTTAAAAACCTCTTATATAAATCAACATTATCGTTGAAGCAAAGAATTTTATTTATTAACTGTTAATCACTTTTTTGTTTATAAATTTTATACCTATCAAGTTTAAAATAATTTTAACTAAAATTTTATGAAGTTTTATTAAAAACATATATTTTACGTACCTAAAAGCAATAAATCAGAATCAGTAAGGTCAGACCCCTAGCACCCCTCTACACCAAGCTATGCCACGTTTTGTTCTATTGACTTACTGCTTACATCATCTTAGCCATGTAATAAGTATATAAATAACAAAATAAGTTTCCTCTGCTAACTAAACATGTATCTTATTAAAATTCTTTCTAAGTTTCTTATTTAAAAACTAAAATTATTTCACTTACATTTTTTATTAATTCGTTCGATGTTAACGTAAAAATATTTCAAAGTTTTTTAAATAATCAGGCATTTTCCTTTATTATTATTATTATTATTAATTATTATCTAATGTACATTGACAATCCATCACGAGAAAACACAACAACCCGCACTCCTTACAGATACGAAACTGACCTCTCTCTGTAAAATGTGTTGAAATAACTACTTTAGGCCTAATTTAGGATAATCCTTTTTGTATCCCCGGGGCGTTTTAGGCCTAATTCCAGGTCAAAATATATTTCAAACTGACCTTTTTCTGTAAAATGTGGTGCAATAACTACGTTAGGCCTAAATTTAGGATAAGCCTTTTTGTATCCCATGCTGATTTAAGCCTAATACCAGGTCAAAAGGTAATTCCAATATAGACAAAGAATCATTGTTATTTATTATTATTTTTATAAATATATTCAAACTGGAACATGCTGGATCGGTAAGATCCTTTAAGCAGGTAAGAAGGAAATGTTTTCCTTACTTGTGATAGGTCGGAGTAATCCTTATCTCTATATGGCCTCGTATGTGAATGGTCGAGAATTATTTTATCGTCTTTTTGAAAATTAACTTTGTTCTTTAAACTTGTATTTGATCAGGTGTGTTTTATTATCTTTTAGACCCCAACTCATTTTAAATCATAGTCATTTTTAGCTGTTAAGCGGTGCACAAGTTATCTGATTTGGATTATTAAAAGTGTTTTATTTTACTAAGTGTATATCATATTTATAATAAATACTTACATTGAGGAATAATTATTAATTTCACTAGAATAGATAATAATTAATTCACTAGATTTATAGTAGATCACGTGAAGCAAAACGCAAGAGCGCCCGCAAGCGCGACCCTGTGCGGAACCGACGCATAGAGGTTTTAAGAAACTTTGAAATAATTTTAGTTAATATATTTGAATGAGTAATATAAAATGTACGTGTTAATTAAAACATAAATTTTTAATAAATTATACGTTATATGTGTAAGTGAGTGTGCGTGTGTGTAGGTTGTGTGTGTGTGTGTGTAGGTAAATCTGTGTGTGAGTGTAAGTAAATCTGTGTGTGTAAGTAAATCTGTGTGTGAGTGTAAGTAAATCTGTGTGAGTGTAAGTAAATCTGCGTGTGTAAGTAAATCTGTGTGTGAGTGTAAGTAAATCTGCGTGTGTAAGTAAATCTGCTGTGTGAGTGTAAGTAATCTGTGTGTGAGTTGTATGTGTGTGTGTGTGTGTGTGTGTGTGTGTGTGTGTTGTGGTAAGTGTAATGTAAGTGTCTATGGGTAATGTAAGTGTCATAGAGAATGATGTGTATAAGTGTCATAGTGAATGTGTGTACTAAGTGTCAAAGTGTGTGTGTGTGTAAGGATGTGTAATAAGTGTATAATGTAAAGTGTGAATGTGTAATGCAAATGTCGTAATGAATGTGTGGAAAGTGTCAGTATGAATGTGTGTTTAAGTGTAAGTGTGTGTGTGTGTGTGTGTTGTGTGTGTGTGGTGTGTTCTAAATAATAATAACAATATGCATGGGCATGAAGTAAATAACACTAAGTAATAAATAATAAAAATAAAATAAAATAATAAAAATAATAAAATAATAATAAATAAATAAAAATAATAATAAAATAAATAAAAAGTATTAAAACAAAATAAAAAACATAATGTTAATTTATATTTTCGGTGAAATAGCGGAAAGCAATATAAACTTTAGTATAAAAAAATGAGATAAAGCAGTAAAACATGAGTTAAAAGCAGAAAAAGCAGTAAGCAGTAAAGCAGTAAAACAAAAGCATACCAATCCCCCTCCCCCCCTTGGTGTTAGGTCACACCTCTATGATTTACTGATTTACTGCTTTAAGTATGTAATGTTAATAAATATATGAGTTAAGCAGTAAAACATATGGTTAAAGCAGTAAAACGTGAGTTAAAGCAGTAAAACCGTAAAAACAACAGCATACTAATCCCCTTGGTGCATGTAGCATCTCTATTGATTTACTGATTTACTGCTTTAAGGTATGTAATGCTAATAAATATATGAGTTAAAACAGTAAAACATATGAGTTAAAGCAGTAAACACATGAGTTAAAGCCAGTAACACAGTAAAACAAAACGGCGCGGAAGCATACTATCCTCCCCTTGTTGCTAATGTAGCATCTCTATGAGTTTACTGATTACTGCTCTAAGGTTCTACTTTAATAAATATATGCAGTTATAAGCAGTAAAAACTATGAAGTTAAAGCCAGTAAACAGAGTTAAAACAGTAAGCAGTAAAACAAAGCATACTAATCCCTTAGGTGTTAGGTACACCTCTATTGATTTAACTGATTTACTGCTTTAAAGGTATGTAATGTTAATGTTTTTTAATAAAATTTCGTACAATTGTAGTAAAATAAAGTGACTCCATATATATCAGCCACTTTGGCTTTTTCTTCTTTTCTCCTTCCTCATTCTTTTTCATTATTTATATTGGTATAACTTCTTAAATAGATTTCTAATTTTTAATGTTATTGCTCAGCTTTTCCTGGTTTTAGAGTGTAACTACACGACCTCAGTACTCGACTCATCAATTGTGAATTAGTCGCTGATGGGGCTTTACCCAAAACGCTCCTCTGGTTACCGTTCCTTGATCCATGACTCATTTTTATTTTAAGTAAAAGGTGTATATATGTGTCTATGTATATATATATATATATATATATATATATATATATATATATATATATATATATATATATATATATATATATATATATATACATGTGTGTGTGTGTGTAGGTGTAGGTATAGGTGTGAGCTACGGCGGGTGTATGTATCTAGGGTGGTTGTATGTATCTATGGCGGGGTTGGTGAGGGTAGATGTGTGTGTGTATATAGGATAGGTGTATGTGTCTAGGTATGTGTGTTTTGTGTGTGTGTAGGTGTAGGTGTGAGCGTAAGTGCCTATGGGTGGGTGTATGTGTATGTGTATAAAAAGCCTAGTGTGTGGTGTGTGGGTGTGTGTGATGTGTGTGTGTGTAGGTGTGAGCTAGGGTGTATGTATCTAGGGTGGGTGTATGTGTATATAATGTGTAGGTGTAGGTGTGAGTGTAAGTGTCTCTTTGTGGGTGTATGTGTGTATAAGTAGCCTAGCGGGTGTGTGTGTGTATATAAATATCGTAACGGGTGTGTGTGTGTGTGTGTGTATGTGTGTGTAAGTATGTGTATATGTATGTATGGTGTGTGTGTATGGATGATAGCGGTTTTTACTATCTCTCTCTCTCTCTCTCTCTCTCTCTCTCTCTCTCTCTCTCTCTCTCTCTCTCTCTCTCTCTCTCTCTCTTCTCTCTCTCTCCTCTCTCTCTCTTCTCTCTCTCTCTCTTCTCTTTGTATATATATATATATATATATATATATATATATATATATATATATATATATATATATATATATATATATATATATATATATATATATATATATATATATATATATATATATATATATATATATATATATATATATATTAAATGCAAATTGATATAAAATTTCCAGATTTAATTTGGGAAAAGTATGGAAATAGCTGATTCCAAATTTTTGCTATGTATAAGATCTTTTATATGTAAGGACTAAATGTTTATATATTAATGGGCATTCAGACGGAGCCCAATCTGTTAAGTCCTATACACTTCCTTAAGAGGCTATGGGTCGAGTTCCAGTTCGGTCAGTGACTGGTATAGGTCACTTTTTAAATTCCCGCAATTTAATGTTATTCCTTGCGGGTGGGATGATTCGCATCAGAAGATAAAAGATGTTATGCGCATGATGCATATACATGTATGCGCAAACGTCTGTGCATATACAATGGCTAAGTAGTATAAAATGACATGTGGCGACCATTCCTTAAAGAGGGCCCAAGGGGTTCAGGATACCTGTGAAACCTTCCAGAAAGAGTACAAGACATTATATATATATATATATTATATAATATATATATATATATATATTATATATTTATATATATATTATATCTATATATATATATATTATATATATATATATTATATATATATATATATATATATATATATATACGGTGTATAAAACATAGCATAGCAATGAAAACTATGGTATAAGGGATTGGGAAGACCTCCTTGGAGAGCACAGACAGATAAAGCAGTCACGGTGAATGGAATGGGTATAGAGATACGATGAATGGAACGGGGTAGGAGGGACGGACTGGGATGATGAGGGTCTGTGTGTGTGTGTGTGTGTATAAGGGTGAGTGTATGTGTCTATGGATGCATTCGTGGATATTAAAATACATTCATGATCCTATGTGAAATAAACTGAAATATTTCGGAATAAAAAGGATCATGAAGGTAGATGAGTTATAGAAAAAAACGAGGATGCGAAACAGCGAAAAAAAACTATCCAGCGTGGTGCAGTGTGGTGCGGCGCGGTTCGGTGCGGCTCGGCGGGGCCTTGCGGTTAAACGAAAACGCGTTGGTGAACTCCGAAACGCCCCCCTCCCCCCTTAAGGGAGGGGGGAAATCCGCGAAAAAAATAAATAAATAAAAAAAAAATATTAAAAAAAAACACCCATGAACCTACGTGAGTAAAAAATATATATATCCACCTGACCAGCGATTGTGCTCATCGCTGGTCATGTGGTTCCCCCACCCTCCACTTTGCACCCCTATACTACTTACATAAACTGGCATAATCTAACATATATATATATTATATATATATATATATATATATATATATATATATATATATATATATATATATATATATATATATATATATAATGTATAGATACATATATATACAATATATATATAATATATATTATATATATATATATATATATATATATATAATATATTATATATATTATATATATATATATAATATATATTATATAATATATTATATATAATATATATTATATATATATATATATATATATAATATTTTAGATATATATATGATATATATATATATATATATCTATATATATATAATATATATATATATATATATATAATATATATATATATATATATATATATATTATATATATATATGATATAAAATGCCTAATAAGTTTCTTATTTTTAATCATGGAATTATTTTATTTAACTACATAATAATATAATAATAATAATAATAATAATAATAATAAATAAAATAATAATAATAATATAATAATAATAATAATAATAATAATAATAATAATAATAATAATAATAATAATAATAATAATAATAATAATAATAATAAAAATAATAAATATAATAAAAATAATAATATAATAAATAAAAATCAAAATAAAAATCAATAAATATAAATAATAATCATAAACTAAACAAACAGGCAAATAGTAATATTAAACCATAATTAATAATAATAATAATAATACATAATATATAATAATAATAATAATAATAATAATAATAATAATAATAATAATAATAAATAATAGGCATTGGTCATTTGCATTGTTTTGTAATAGTGAGAGTAAAGCGAATGTAAAATTATTATTATTATTATTATTATTATTATTATTATTATTATTATTAATTATTCATTATTATTATTATGTATTATTATTATTAATTATTATTATTATTACATTATTATTATTATTACTTATTATTTTTTATAAATATTATTATTACTATAAATTATATTATTATTATTATTATTATTAACGATCTAAAACGACCTCTTGGGTCAAAAGTATATATTTTTTCACTATCAGATGCTTTGCTTCATTATTACTATAATTTTAAATCATTATTAATATTATTATTATTAATATTATTTTTATTTTTATAAAATTATTATTATTATTATTATTATTATTATTATTATTATTATTATTTAATTTAGTATCTAATTATACCTTATTATTAGACTATTTAATTATTCTTCATCCCAAATTTCACCTGACACTCCCACTTATTTTATTAGTTATTATTAAATTATTATTATTATTATTATTATTATTAATTATTATATTATTATTATTATTATTATTATTATTATTATTATTATTATTATTATTATTATTATTATTATTATTATTATTATTATTATTATTATTATGGTAACAAATATTTTTTAAAATGATTTTATATTTTCTAATTTCAAAGAATTCTCAAAGGTGATTTTAATATACAATATGAATATAATACAAACCTTACCGCTTGCATTGATGTGGAGTTTCATTTGTATATAAAAGATGTCTTTTTTAGATTTTTTTGATTCTTTCCATACTTTTTTTATTTTCTTGTCAGATGCTTTAGGAAGGTATTCTAAATTAAGCCACGTCCACCCTTTTTAATTAGGAGATAGATCTTTTCCTCTAAAACCTTTGATAATGTTTGTTTGCGCATTGTTAGTGATTTCAAATTACATATAATTGGTCAATAAAGTATCTATGATAATTTAATTCAGTTTGTAAATTAAGTTTGTCCTTGCTCCGCGATTTTATTCCACTATTATTTTAAGGTTCGTTGTTACGCTGTTGGTCTGGCAGACGAATTTTGTATATATGACGAGAAGAATCCGTTTTTTTATTTTCTTATGTAAATTGCAGTAGTATGTGTTTGGTTATATCTTTCGAGGTGTCATGTTAAATATCGATGGTGTAAATTAAGTGTTTTTAAGTTAAAATATTTTTTGTATGTGAAGAAAATTTTTTATTATTATTTAAAAAGTGTCTTATATTTTGTGGATATATCTGATGCACCTGAGGTCCTGTAATATACAGTAAGTTGCATATTAATAGATATATTATTCATTTAGAGCATTTTAAGTACTTTACTATTTTTTGAAAAATCCCTAGACGAACATTTATTTTATTATCAGTCAAAGTAATTTAGAAATTTGTGTCTTTTCTTTTGCTAATAATTTTTGATAAATAATTCTTTATTATTTAATCGAGAGTATTAGGAATAGAATTTTAATTCTTATTTTAATCATAATTGAAATATTAAGTATTTATTTATTTTATTTGGTTAACTTATTAGTTCTTTTGCTAATAATTTTAATTGAATAATATTGGTTTATTATTCAGTTGAGAATATTAGGATGCGAAGTGCAGTTTTTGTTTAATTGAGAGTAGTTGAAATATTCGTTCATTTAATTATTTAAGTTTTTTATCCTCTCTCTTTTACTAATAATTTTTAGTCGAATAATATTTTTATTATTTGTTGGAGAGTGTTATTTTCAGTATTTAGTTTGTTTATTTTGGAATTAATAGTAGTATTGAATATTGAACATTTATTTTTTTTTTTATTTATTTAATTATTTTTTTATCTGTTACTATGTCTTTTCTTTTGTATAAGATATTCGTATAATATACAATCGAATCTATAGTGTCAGATATTCATTTCATTACTGTGATAAAATTTAATATTTTAGTACTTAATTATTTTACCCTTTGCTATACATTTTCTTTTGTATGATAACCTCATCATACAAATGGAGGTGTAGGATTGAATCCTGTGATAATATTTTCGTTTTTATCTCAGTAGTTTGTTTAGATATTTTAGCTTGCCATTTGCTATACTTTTCTGTCTCATAATAATTTATTATTTGATTGGAGGTATAGGATTTGATGTCATTATTTTTCATATTGAAACCAAGTTATATATTTTTCTTTTATTTGTTTAATAAATATTTTCTTATACATATGTGTTATCGAGCTTGAACCCTTTGCACCGTGTTAGTACTGTTTTGATATTTTGAGATTATTTGGCACATCATTTCATGTTTGATATTTTAGGGTTTTTAACCCCTTATTATTTTGTGGTCAATTTAGAAATAATACGGAATGGCAAAAACTCTTGGTATCTGCTATTTGGATTTGTGCTGTTGGTTTTAAAGTTTTATTACTCAAGTCCAGATCTCAGGTATCAGATAGATGTGATCTTGAATGGTGACGATCCATTAATAAATGTGAGTTATTGTTCTGGCGTTACATCTAGGTAGAGTTTTGATTAGCCTATCCGGGAAACTATTCCCATTGTGTAGATATTTTTTTTTCTCATAGCATAGATTGACATAATATCTTTTTTTATTGGGTTGAACGTCGATAACACTTGTACAAGAAACTATTTATATGTTTGGTTCTAAAGGTTTATATATTTCATCAAAATGTATAAACATGACGTTTAGTAAATAAGATTTACTGAAAGGAATACGATTTTTTCTGTAACGTATTTTTCCACTTGGAACACTTCAACTGTCTAGAAATCGATTCCATTCACTCAGCCTTATTAACTTTTCGTAGTTTTATTAACTTTATATATATATATATATATATATATATATATATATATAGTATATATATATATATATATATATATATATATATATATGCTCTCTCTTTATAATATCTTATAACTGCTGTAATATATATATATATGCATATATGTATATAATAATATGCTATGCTACTTCTTTACTTTGCTCTCATAACTCAACTCTTAATAGCAATAGCCAGCCAATATGGCTGTATGCTTCTTAACCAATAGTAATAGCCAGCCTTCTTAGCTGTATATATATATAATATATAATAACTTCACGGAGTGGCAAAAACTCCTGGTATCTGCTATTTGGATTTGTGCTGTTGGTTTATAAAGGCTCATTGCTCAGGTCCATATCTCAGGTATCAGCTAGATGTGCTCTTGAATGGTGACGATCCATTAATAAAGATGAGTTATTATTCTGGCGTTACATGTAGGTAGAATTGTTAGAAATTTTTGAGGTTAAAGACGGAGCTATTTGAGCGAAATAGTTCGTATGAATTTCGGCAGAAATATTTTTGTGACTAAGTGTGCAATATATTTGAAATAAAAAACTTCCATTGTGGCAAATTTGAATTCATTAGTTGAATTATGCAAAAGTCTGGGATTAACTGGGGTTGATGCCACTAATTTTTGTAGAGGAGAGAGATTAAAGGAGCGTGAGGCAGCAAAAGAAGCTGAAGAACATAAACTTGCCGCAGAACGAGAAGAACGTAAGCTTATAGCGGAGAAAGAAGCTGAAGAATGCAAAATTGCAAAAGAGTTAGAAGAACGTAAACTCTCAATAGAAGAACGTAAACTTACAGCAGCGAAAAAAGCAGATGAACGTAAACTTATAGCAGAGAAGAAAGTGGAAGAACGCAGAGTCGCCGCTGAGAAAGATGCGAGAGAACATGAGAAACGCATGCTACGTATGCGGATAGATGGAGAAAAGCAACGTCAGCATGAAGCTTCTATCACAACTTTACAACCTCCTCCTCCTACAAATACCGCCCTTACCTACAATAAGTTTCAATATTTGAAGTTACCATCTTTTGATGAAAAAGTAAATAACATAGAGGAGAATTTGATACTTTTTGAAAAGCAGACAGTAGCTAGCGAGATACCGAAGGAGCGGTAAGCTCATTTATTGGGATCGCTGTTAACTAGCAAAGCAGTCAGCGTATATAATGAATTATCTTTGGAAGATTCCTCTAGGTTTGATGTTTTGAAGAAAGCTCTGCTAGTGCGTTATGACATGACGGAAAATGGTTACAGGTTGAAATTTAAATCAATTACCTCTCAAAATGACGATAACCCTGCAGCATACATGAAGAAAATTCTTGAGGCAATCAAAAAATGGATTTCGGCTGCTGAAGTCGAGGAGATCGTTGATGAGCTCTTGAAATTCTTTGCTATAGACAAATATTTGTCAACGATTTCTAAAGAACTAGCAATTTTTCTAAAAGAACTTAAAGATAAGAAAATGAAAGAGATTATAACAAATTCGGAAAATTATTTTCATGCACAGGTTGAATTGACACACAGAATTTGTCACGGAAATGGTAACCTCAAAAATGAAAGAAATAACGGATTATATACAGGAAACAAATATCATGACAAGCCAGCACCAAGTAACACCAACAGCAGTAACAATTCAAATGAGTCGGCTAAAGTTGCACAAGGCAACAATAATCAATAAGAAAAAGAATTCAGTTAGAACTCAAACTGAACAAAGAGACACAGTTGTTTGTTACAGGTGTAACAAACCCGGACATATTGCTAAGAATTGTCTAGTATCACTCCAGAACTACAGTGGCAGGAGTTTTAATACTCAATATCGGCATCAGAAATCTGACCCAGGTAGTACTGTTGCAGCAGTTGATATTACTAAGAAAAGGGACATCCAAGATGATTTGTTTTCTAAAGATGTTTTTAAGACAGTAGAGGTTTGTTTTATGGGCGATGCTGATGATAATCCCAATCATTTACCTGTGGTAAACGGAAATGCCAATGGATATAATGTCCGATGTCTGAGAGACACTGGTTGTAACGGAACAGTACTAAGGTAAAAGCTTGTTCCGAAGGAACTTTACACAGGAGAATATACTAATATGAGGTTACTAGACAACACCGTGAAGCGTGCTCCGCTAGCATATGTGTAGCTTGATACATCTTATTTCACCGGAAGAACAAAGGCAACAATAATGCCAGACGTGGTGTATGATCTGATTCTAGGCAATATAGAGAGAGTATTACCTCCTGATCAGCCTGAATTCAAGTGGGATAGGTCTAAGGACATCAGCATCTCTGCAAAGTGAGCAAATAAAACTCATGAGGAGTTAGAATCCCAGGACATCGTTAAGGCAATAGATATTAGACCAGAGAGCGTAGAGAGCAACAGCGCAACGCTGGTCACTCGTAAGAAGAGCTCTGATCACGATCATTACACAGTCGAAGCATTAGAAAAGAAGAGGGAGCCACAAATGAATAGTAGCACCACAGAAGAACCTTCTGCAGAAGATCACAATGTAAGTACACAGTGTATAAACGAGAAGAAAGCCGGCGAATACTCATTCGAAGATAAAATCTTTGTTTTATCGAAAGGTCACAAAAGTGACGAAAACCCGAGCCATGGTGCTCCGGGTGAAGCATTGTAAAGTCAAGACAATGATTTATTAGAGAGTCTCATAAGAGACATAATAGAATTTGCTGAAACATAGCAAAATATTCCTATACAGAAGGAACAATGGAAGTCAGCAGAAAATGGACTCTATGAAATTATTGTTCCTTAAGATAAGGACAAAACCAAAAGTTAAAAGTTGGAGATGTGGTGAAATCATATCACATAAATTTATTGAAGAAATACATCTCCAGGGAAAAATAATGTAATGAAGTAAGAAATGGAGATCAAGAAATTGGAGCTTCGGCCATCCTCCGGGAAGATGAGAATGAAGAGGATATATATGTGCCTGTTATGGACTCCACCATCAAAGGAAATGAATGTTTGAAAGATGTGAAGATTTGTGATTCAATTTCAGAAAAAAATGAAGACGGAACTAATGAACGTTTTGGAGCCGCATAATGATATATTCACAGATATGCCTGGAACAGCACGTCAAGATCAACGTGTTATGGATCTGACCGACAATAACCCAATCAGGATTAAAACCTTTGTTGTGCCCTACACCACTAGAACAGAGTTAAAGAAGGAAATTGATAAAATGCTTAAGATTGGTATCATTGTAAAGTCTACATCACCTTAGGCAGCGCCTGTGGTGATAGTTCAGAAGAACGATGGAACAAAAAGGATTTGTTCTGATTATCAGGCTATGAACAAATGACAGTATTCGATCCCGAACCAATGATGACAACGCAGACGTTGCTCACTAAATTTGAGGCCGACAGATACTACTCCAAACTTGATCTTTCGAAAGGGTATTGGCAAATCCCTATAAGAAGTGAGGATGCTTTTAAAACAGGATTCTCCACTCACTATGGGCATTACCACTATGTAAAGCTATCATTTGGTATGGTAAGTGCCGGTGCAACTCTGGTGAGAGCCATGAGAACAATATTGGACGAAATTCACGGTCGATTTTTATATTGATGATATCATCATCCATTCCCTGACTCGGAACCGATATTTGGACACGATTAGGATTGTTCTAAGAAGATTGCAAGAAGAAGGATCCACTATTCGTTCATCAAAGTGTGAGTTTGCATCAACGTGCGTAGAGTTAATTGGTCACCAGATTGGGAACGGAATAAAAGGTCTACATGACGAAAATGTAGAGAAAATACTTAAGGCTGAGCTGCCGAAGAACAAAAAGCTAGTAAGATCTTTCCTTGGGCTCACATCTTGCTACCGTAATTTTGTGAATGGATATGCAGAAATAGCATCCCCTTTAACAGAATTAAGAAAGAAGGGAGAACCGACAAAGATACGATGGGAGAAAGAACACCAGGAAGTCTTCGACCAACTGAAGAAAGCCCTTTCATCGAAGCCGATCTTAAGAATGCTTCAACTGGAGAAAGTGTTTACATTGCAAGTAGAAGCGTCTGACACTACTCTAGTATACGTCCTATTAAAAAAAGATGACGGAATCCTACATCCTGTTGCTTATGGAAGCAAGAAGCTGTCATCGGCACAGCAGAGGTATTCTGTCATCGAAACGGTAGCTCTAGCTATTGTGACTGGGGTTAAAAAGTATGAACCATAATTGTATGGGCGTGAGTTCATACTACAATTGGATCACGGTCCTTTAACCGCCATGAATAAAAAGAAGTATGAGAGTCCCAGAATCATGCAGTAGGCCTCATACCTCCAGAGGTTTAGGTTTTTACTCCAACACATCCATTGAAAGAACAATGAAATAGTTGACTCTCATGAAACAAATTGTAATCATTCTCAAGTCTCCATCCCCAAAAAAAGAATGAAATAAAGAACTTTGACCCTTCAGGTAAATTACTTTAGAGAGGGAGGTAAATGTGACTCTGAATCATTCTCATTTTTTTTTATGTAGTCTCCATTTGGCTTTAAAGGCCGTTCAAAAGTAGTATTTCCCTTTGTATTGAATCTATTTCCCCTTATGAGAACTATTCAGTGAAGATCCATTTCTTAGATTTGTATGTATATATATATATATATATATATATATATATATATAACTATATATATATGTAACATATATCTTATATACTCCAATATTAACAACTTATAGACACCAATATCTTTATATATATATATATATATATATATATATATATATATATATATATATATATATATATATATATATATATATATATATATATATATATATATATATATATATATATATTAAATGCTTATAAGTTTTATTTTTATTATCGAATTATTTATTTAAATATAATAATAATAATAATAATAAATAATACGCAGTAGCTATTTGCATTGTTTTGCAATAGCAATAGTAAAGCGAATGTATTATTATTATTATTATTATTATTATTATTATTATTATTATTATTATTATTATTATTATTATTATTATTATTATTATTATTATTATTATTATTATATTACTTTATGAAAGAAAAGGAGATATAACTATAATCGACATCGAGACATTTGAAACTAAACTAAAATATTTCGGTTCTCACATCACTAAAGATAAACATAATCAACTTTCCAGTTTCGAAAAAGAAGCCATTTTATCTTTTAAGAACAATACTTAAATAGTGATTAAAAGGCCTTATAAGGGATGAGGAGTTGTTATTCTTAATTAGAAAGGTTATATGCAAAATCTTAAAAATATAATTTCAGATAAATCAAAATTTAAACAATGCCTAAATAGTAAAAGCGATGATCTTAAAAAATCAATTAATGCTTTATCTCGACAAATTACGGACAATAATATTAAATTAAAAATTAGAAGAATCGGTTCTTACAACAACGGCCACTTATATGGTCTTCCGAAAATTCACAAAAATTCAGAGAATCCCCCTTTAAGACCTATCAAAAACATGCGTGGAACTGTAAATCACGACATTGCACAATATTTAAATGACATTATCCGTCCGTACATTGACTCAAGGAATATGGTTAAAAGTACTTAAGATTTTTTACTAAAGAATAAATCTTGTCATTTGGTGTTAAACTTTCAAGATCTAATTTAAGTAAAAATTCACAAACGTACCTGTGAGAGATACAATTGAGATAATACTGGAAAGAACTTACAACCATCCATCATTACAACCTCCCAATATTAATAAATCTGTTTTAAAAAATCTTTTAACCAAATGCACTACTATGACTCCTTTTGAATTGGATGAAAAACATATATTCAGGTAGATGGTGTTTCCATGGGTTCAACACTTGGACCAACGTTCAACGTTCGCTGACTTCTACATGTCGCATATTGAAAACTTAATATTAAGCAAAAATAATTATTTCAATCCCAGACTATATAAACGATATGTTGTTGACACCTTCGTGGTCTTCAAACGTGATGAAGATGTTAAGCTCTTTATTGATGAACTCCAAAATTTGTGTCCTAAATTTTACTTTTGAAAAATCTGAAAATATCTCCTTTCATTTTTTAGACGTTAACATCTCCTTTGATCCAAGTAGAGCCCTCACCACAAGTATTTACGTCAAATCTACTGACAAAGGCCTATATACTAATTTCAGTTCACACATACCCCTTACTTATAAAATCGCAATAATTAAAACTTTACTGCATAGAGCTCACCGCATTTGCTCTGACTGGAAACTTTTTGACGCAGAGCTCTCAAGAATTAAACAGAATCTTGTTAATAACAACTTTCCCCAATATCTACTAGATAAAATCATTAAAACTTTTATAAATAAAAAAGTTGTCGAAGAAAAAGCAGAAGATAATAGGGACAGCTTGACATTCTTTTTTAGATCCCAAGCTATAGATAGATTAAATTATGAAAATACCAGGTTAAAGAAAATAATTCAATACCACATCAAGTCCAAATCTAACACTAAAGAAATAAAACTTAGATGTTACTACAAGCCATTGAAACTTTCTTCTATGTTTTCTGAAAGAGCTAGTGGGACTAAAGAGAATGTGAATCATGTGGTATACCAATTTCACTGTAAAGATGGCAGTAACGCCTCTTACATCGGGTATACCACTAATTCTCTCAAACTTCGTGTCTCACAACATAGATACAGGCCCAGTAAGATCTTTGAGCACTTTAAAAACGAACATGGAACCCCCAAACCAAATCTCGATATTTCTAATTTTGACATTCTACACCGTGCAGGAAATTTCGTTGAATTGAGGCTGGCTGAGTCCCTCTTAATAAAAAAAGCACAAGCCAATTGTCAAAATCAAGTATAATGAAATGGAGAATTTTTTGAGCATTTTTTAGGTTTAACTAGATAGAATTTCTTTATTGATATATTTATTATTTAAGGATTTTAAATTTACGTTAGTTATAAAAAATTTATTTTGTTACTTCACATTTATATTTAAATAATATTTATTTTGTTTCATCTATTGTTAAATTAGTCTTGAACTCGTCTCCGATGATGCCTGAAGTGGCCAGGCGAAATATTAGATTAAAAGTTCAGAAAGCGGTTGTTCTATTTTATTCTAGAATAGTCCTTAAAAAAATCAATCATGAAGCGGTTGATACCTTTAAGAAATTGGAAAACGCTTGTAAATCTCATATTAAATTATAAGCTGATATAAAATTTCTATTATTATTGTGTGTGTATTATTATTATTGTGTGTGTGTGTGTATTATTATTATTATTATTATTATTATTATTATTATTATTATTATTATTGTGTGTGTGTGTGTTATGATTAATCATAATCGTTATTATTATTATTATTATTATTATTATTATTATTATTATTATTATTATTATTATTATTATTATTATTATTATTATTATTATTATTATTATTATTTATATTATTATTATTATAATTATTGTCTATTATTATTATTATTATTATTATTATTATTATTATTATTATTATTATTATTATTATTATTATTATTATTATTATTATTATTATTATTATTATTATTATTATTATTATTATTATTATTATTATTATTATTATTATTATTATTATTATTATTATGGTAACAAATATTTTTTGAAAAGATTTTATATTTTTTAATTTCAAAGAATTCTTAAAGGTGAGTTTATTATATGATATGAATATAATACAAATTTTACCGCTTCCATTGGTGTGGAGTTTCATTTGTATATAAAAGATGTATTTTTTTTAGATTTTTCGGATTACTTTCATTTTTTTTTCTTGTCAGATGATTTAGGAAGGTAATTTAAATTAAGCCCCGCCCACTCTTTGTAATTAGAAAGTAGATCTTTTCCTCTAAAACCTTTGATAATATTTGTTTTCGCATTGTTAATAAATTCAAATTCCATATAATTGGCCAATAAAGTATCTATTATAATTTATTTCAGTATGTAAAGTTAAGTTTGTCATTGCTCTGCGATTTTATTCCACTATTATTTTAAGATTGGTTGTTACACTGTTGGTCTGTATATATTACGAGAAGAACCCGTTTATTTATTTTCTTACGTAAATTGCAGTAGTATGTGTTTGGTTTTATGTTTCGAGGTGTCATGTTAAATATCGATGGTGTAAATTAAGTGTTTTTAAATTAAAATATTTTTTGTTTGTGAATAATATTTTTTTTCTTATTTAAAAAGTGTCTTATATTTTGTGAATATATCTGATGCACCTGAGGTCCTGTAATATACAGTAAGTTACATATTTTCAAATATATTATTCTTTTAAAGCATTTAAAGTAATTTATTATTTTTTGAATAATCCCTAGACGAGCATTTATTTTATTATTAGTCAAAGTAATTTAGAAATTTGTGTCTTTTCTTTTGCTAATGATTTTTGATTAAATAATTTTTTATTATTTAATCGAGAGTATAAGAATTAGAGGTTTAATCTTATTTTAATTTTAAATGAAATATTGAGTATCTATTTATTTTATTTGGTTAACTTATTATTTCTTTTGATGACAATTTTAATTGAATAATATTGGTTTATTATTCAGTTGAGAATATTAGGATCAGAAGTGTAGTCTTTGTTTAATTGATCCAAGTTCAAATATTCATTCATTTACTTATTTAAGTAATAATTTATCCTTTCTCTTTTACTTTTAGTCAAATAATATTTTTATTATTTGGTCGAGAGTGTTAGTATCAGAATTTAGTTTGTTTATTTGGAATTAACAGTAGTATTGAATATTGAACATTTATTTATTTTTTTATTTATTTATTTATTTATTTATTTTTTTTTATCTGTTACTATATCTTTTCTTTTGTATAAGATATTCGTATGTTATACAACCGAATCTATAGTATCAGATATTCATTTTTTTACTGTGATAAAATTTAATTTTGTAGTACTTAATTATTTTATCCTTTGTTATACATTTTCTCTTGTATGATAACCTCAGTAGTATAGGGTGCGAGATTGACAGCAGGCGAATATTCGGCATTCGCCGAATATTCTCCGAATGCCGAATATTTTGAGTTTTTTTGTTTTTTTTTCGCGTGTTTTTAACCCCATAAGGGGGGTTTTCGGGGTTCAACGACGCGTTTTTTGCAACCATAAAGCCGGGCCGCACAACGCCGAACCGCACCGTACCACGCCGCACCGTCTTTTTCGCTGTTTTGCATCCTCGTTTTTCTATTACTCATCTACCTTCATGGCCCCTTTTTAATCCGAAATATTTCAGTTTATTTCACATAGTTTCCATAATCACGAATGTATTTTCATAAGACGTCACAAACAGGTATTTATCATCGTACAATGATTCGTTAGGTCTAAATACAATATCTTATCAATTGGTTTCATAATATCCATTATGTTTAAATATATTTTCTTAGCAATTTTTAGTAACAGTATGATCGTCACATTAAAGGTATACGAATTCTCAAAGCGTCTGAAATCAGTTCAGATGTCCATTAACCATACAGCATATATATATATATATATATATATATATATATATATATATATATATATATATATATATATATATATATATATATATATATATATAACCAACTTAATATATATATCCCACTAGCTATATCTAACTGTATGTAGCATATTTGTAATATGGTTAGCTATATGTATAATATATGTAGCCAGCGCTGTAACATAATAACTCTTCCAACCCAGCCATGTAGTAGTATGTAGCCAGTAATATAACCAATAACCAGCAGCTGTAGCCAATATGTATTGTAGCCAATAATATATATAACTTCTTTAATAATAACCAACTATATATAATAATATGTATATATATTTAAATATATATATATGTAATATATAACAACCAATAATAATAATAATAATAATAATATAATAATATGCTAATAATATTTATATATCAATAACCATATGTATATAGTATGTAACTAATAACCAATATATGTGTAATATATATGTAACAACCATATATATATATAGCAATAATATATATAGCCTTGTAATATATAAGTATTGGGCTATGTAATAATATATATATAGCATAACTGTTAACACAGGTAACAACATTATATATATATATATATGAAATATATATATATATATATATATATATGTATAACTTAGCTAACCAATAATAGCCAATATTTCATATATGTAATAATAATAATAATATATATATATATAATATATATCAACTATAATATATATATATATATATATATATATATATATATATATATATATATATATATTATAAAAATTATGTACTATCCTCGTTAATTTTAAGATGAGTTAAATACACATTTTTATGCATCGGTAGTTTGGTTAGCTTTTTAAACTGTGATAAATTTAAATTTAACTTGATATTATGAAGATGGAGAAATGCACCTTAAAATAATTATGAATGGAAACAAAAACAACTTACTTGAGTAAAATCAGTAGACAGGTAACGGTAAGTGGTTAATTGATTGGAAAATTGTTTCCTTTCCCACAGTTAGATTGAAATACTTTTTTTCAATCAACAGGTAGTTATAGGGTAAACTTTTCTTCACCTACGTAGGACTTAATATCATATAGATGCGACAGATACGAAAACAGTTTAAATCACTACTTAATTTGAATAGTTAACACTTGAAAAGCCATTTAATTTTAAATCATGAAATTAAAGACTTCTTTAACGATATTCAAGAAATCAAAAAGGCAAAAAGATAGATTCACAAACGGCATTCACGACACGAAGGCAAAAAGGCAAAGACCTTGATTTAAGCAATTTTTTTACCGAGTGAAATTTTGCTATTCTTGTTCCTTTCAATTCAAAAGGAAACATTTCTCCATTTTTAACTCAAAACAAATGAATAATGAATAACGATAAAATCATTAATTACCACTTTGAACATTTGACAAACAATTGAAAGTAAGAGTGTGACTTAATATTTGAGATACTAAAGATTAAATTTTAATATCCTGGGCGGGCGCGATGGCATAAATTACGATGAATTTGTGCCATAAAAAAAGAAAAAAAATCTTTAATCATTAAATTATTCGAAATAATGATACTAATCATCAGAATCTGAGGATTCTTCTGATTCCGATTCCGAATCGATACCGACATTGAGAAATTTAGATCGTGCCACGACCGCCGCTTTTCTTTTAGGACGAGATTGCTGATTTGTTGTGGAATTATCATTGGTTACTGTTGGGGTTACACTAGGACTGGTTGCCTGAGAAGAAGATGGTAAAGGAACCATCCTAGTAGAAGGGGCATCAGTTCCTAACGAGTTATTCCGATTCCCACTATGAGTCAATGATAATTCCAGAGGGAATAAATGTTTAATAGGATACACATTTATTAGCCGTCCAGGGGTACGGACTTTGACTGAACGAACTTTATCATCATCTCCATATATGAGCGTTTGGATTATGCCCATTTGCCAATATGGGCTCTCCTTTACAGGACTTTTAATAAGTACAACGTCCACCACTTTTACTTTATTTTTCCATGCGACCTGATAAAGATCTCTTATTACTTCTCTCAGGCTTAAGAGGTACTCGGTATACCATCGAGTTCTAAAGTCCTCGAACATCTCCGAAGATCTCTTGAGGGACTGAATAAGTTCCTCTCTTGAAGGTGAATTGGAAGAAGTAGGATGAGGTAAAATGAGACTTGTATTAGCCAAAGGTTTTAAAAAACAATTTGGTGTTAAAGGTACAATATCGTTGTCCGAAGAGGTGTAAGTGAGAGGTCTCGAGTTGATGGCGTCGGCGATATCCGCCAGGATAGTGATAAAACCAAAATATTCCAAACATTTACGCCCTACTGTCTTGTAGAGGCAGTTTTTGACATTACGGATTGATCTTTCCCACATACTTCCCATCCAAGGGCTATACAATGGAATTCGGATATGTTGAATTTGATTCCGACGCAGAAACTCGGAACCTGTTTCCGAAACAACGAATTATTCAAGATCATCCGCGCTTCTATTAAAGGAACGGGCATTGTCACTATATAAGAAATTTGGGACTCCAAACTTAGTGACAAAACGCTTGAACGATTGCACAAATGATTTTGCAGACATGTCAGGGATCAAATCTAAATACACAGAACGAATGTTGAGACAAGTGTACAACAATATGTACATTTTTTTGGTTGATTTGAACCTTTGACTTTGACAAAGAAATGTTTAGTGTAGTCAACACCTACACTAGTGAAAGGACGATAAAAGTTAACTTGAGCTTTTGTGAAATTCGTGAACTTTGGATATTGAAAGGAAAAGCTGTTGTACTTTGTGCAAATCACACATCCTGACAGTATTTTTCTTATCGTGTGTCGAGCTGATGTAATCCAATAACCTTTTAAGCGAATACATGTAAGGGTTGCCTGAATGCCAAGGTGTTTACAGGCAACATGCGCATCTTTAATGATGAGAAAGGTCAGATGATGTGATTTACCAAGTACCACAGGATTCATCACCTCAAAAAAATAGTAATTAGTACGAGATAGATGTCCTTACTTCTGATGAGACCTGAGTCGTCTAAAAAGAGGTTGAGACGAGAAACCAAATCAGGTGGTGATTTAGCAGAAGCAGGGTTCGACTTAACATCATTAAGAAACCGAAGTTCAACAGAAAAGCTTTTCCTGCTGCGTGACTTTAACAGAAAAGTCTGGCTTTTCTGTCACGACTGATTGAGAAAGAGTTGATACTCGAATTTGAAAAGTAGAGAACATACTCTTAACAATGTTGACAAAGAAGAATATCGTGAAATGTTGATGATAGGAGGAGGTGGGGCCTGTATGACCATAAATGTTGAAGAAGGGTCCTTCAATCCTCCAACCGTACTACTGAAATTGGGCCAGTAAACCTGATCATAGCGGAGCCAGTTCGGACCAAATTTCCAAAGGCTTAGTTTTTTTAACAAACTCTCGATGTGATAATCCTCGAGTTATCAAGTCGGCAGGGTTTTCATCCGTTTTAACGAAGTAAAAAGAGATAGGCAGTAAATTGTCATCTCTCAAGGAGGAGACCATGCTTTTGACATATATATATATATTTATGACGAAAATTTGTTTCGTTTCTTGCTACCTCCTCCCGCTACCCATGCTAGGACGATTTGGGAATCCGAGAAGATGTTGACAGCCTTGAATTCAACCTCTGTCAATCCCGTCAATATTTGTGGTAGGCACTTAAGAGCCAAATAAACTGATAGTAGCTCGAGACAAGGAAGTGTTTTTCCTCTGAGAGGAGCCACCTTAGATTTTGCCCACAATAATGACGGGACAGTTTCTGAACCGGTGACTTAAACTGAGAACCCATAACATTGTGAACTTGCGTCACAAAAGATGTTGAGAGTTGAATTTGCTGATGCTTCAAAGCAGAAGCGATTGAAAAAAAAAGATAAGTTTTTTGAGGGTCGTCAGAGATCAAAGCACGAGATTTCTCGAATCTTCTTTTTATATCCCTGGTCAATGGAGTCATCAACTCATTTCTTTTTCCATATCCTTTTATCATCAACAGACGTCCCCTTAAAGTTAAGAGTCGGAGAAAAAGGAAAGAGGATCCAAAGATTTTGTTTACTTGGGAGAGAAGATCTCGTTTTGATTCTAAAGCTGAGTAGGTCAAAGTCTTAACTAATCTAGAAGGTATCATTTTCGGGATGATATAGATACCCCAAGACTCTTTCCTCATCACAATTATGAGAGGAAAAAGCATCTGATCGTCTTTGATTTGAGCTTTTAGATCAGGGTGGTTGGTGTTCCAGGAACACAAGTTGAACCCACCCTCCTTCATCCTTTCTACTGAGGCTGAATAGATGTCTCAAAACATCAGGGGATGAATGAGTGTAGATAAAATTATCCCCATACATACAAGTTATTGACCAGAAGCCGAGAGACCAGATCGAATGAATATTTGCTTTTAATATGATGTCTTATTACGGCCTAAGATAAAAGGGGATACCGCAAGGCCAAAAATGATTGTCGCAGTACCTATAAGTAACAAGTCTGCCATCTTCTTCCCAGAAGAAACAAAACCTGTTACGATCGCTTTCAAGTTTAAGATAGATTTGAAAAAAGGCTATGGAAATCTGGCGACAACCACATATTTGTTGGTCTAAAGGAAAGAAGGAGACGAAGTAAAAGGAACCAACAAGTCGATGCCTGGGTAACAGGCTTGATTAAGAGAAGGAGCGCCTTTTGTTCTAAGACTACAATTGAACACAGGCCTGATTTTAGTAGAAACCTGATTAGCCATTTTTATTACAGATCTGTGGGGAATCCATATGTAACGATCGAACTCCTTCGGATCAACAGAGATGATTTCGATGATACCACATCTCAGCTGTTCCTTAAAAACATCAGTGTAGGCCTTATCAAGACCTTGATTGCTGAGACGATTTTTAACTCGTCTAAGCATATAAAGCAATACGATAATTCGAAGGGACCTGATCCACTAATTCTGGGATCCATGGGATTTCAATTTGGTATTTCCCATCGATAAATTAAATTGCATTGTGGAATTTAGAGATAAATTCCTTATCGATGGTACCATAATCCTTCTCCTCCTGAATACCCAAGAACTCCAAGCTGTACAGATATTCCAAACCCAGGTCGGCACTTATTTCATTTGAGGAAATGCTAAGAACGTCCGGGTAAGTAGGATGAGTGAATGATCGAGTTGAGGAGGTTAGGAGAAGCTTGGAATAGGTGTTTTGGCGCGAGGAGACAGACATGGATAGTCATGAATCCGGCGCGCTGATTGCAAACCACGCGTTGATGGTGAAAACGGCTCGGTTGATCTGAATGAAGGCATTGGTGAGAAAGTATATAGACTTCCGGATTGGTCCGCTGTCACCACCGCCCCAACCGTCTGAATGGCATAGTTCCAGACAATCGATAATTTGGAAGTGTTTTCATATGACATAAAGTGTCAGTACCTAAAGAAAGTCGATGTCATCGACCGAATCCCCATAAGGGCCAACAAAGGTATATTTTAAAGAAATGCGACTAATGGCTGATGCTAACCCTTTAACCGCAAACCCAACATCCAAAGAAGGGTCGACCAGAACCGGGGTTCAAAAGAAGGAATTGCAGCAGCAATTTATATCTAGGTCAACTAGGTACGATGCACGTTCTTCTTCTCCGATGAATGTTTTTATAGGATTTTTGATTATAGGTAATTGTTCACAGTTGATTCCAAGTTTGGAAAGTAATTTAGGGCCAGCATATGTTCTCTGTGATCCCAAATCTATAAGAGAGCGAATAGGAACTGATTTGTTATTGTGCCTTGCTATTATGGTTATTGTAGGCAAAATATGTGAAGCTGATGATTGTCCAGTGTTAATACAAAGATGATTGCTAACATCAACTTTATTTCCTTCATCAGTATTTTCTTGACGAGAATGCTCCCTATTTTGATTAGTGGTTCCAGCGGAACAGAGAGCAGCTAGATGTTTTCGGCTCTTACATTTATAGCAAGGATACTTTAAATTGAGTGTTTTAACCGGGCATGTATCTGCCATGTGCTTTATATGCTGGAACAGTTACAGCACATGTTTAATGCCATACATCTGTCTCTTTTTGATTTAGGGTTTACGTAGACCGTGCAGTCAGAGAGGTAATGGTCTCCACTGCACAGCTTACACTTGACTTCCCTTGAAGATTGATTCGAATTTGAATTAGAATTTGATTGAGGTTCAGAAGAGAAAGTAGTTCTTTTTAGAGAGCCACTACCTTTTGAATTGTTGAAAGTATGACTCCTCTGATCAGAGGGTATCCTCTTCTCCCTTTTGAAGTTCCCTTTGGAAGAAGATGATTTAGTTGATGAGAATGAAGTTGAAGTCTGAGAGGTGCGAAACCTCAGCATTGTTTAAATTATCTAATTATGCTCCTTAAAAATCAGATTAATTGACGGATATTGTTCCTTAGTCGCCAGCTTCAACTCTCTTAAAAATGAGAGAGGAAGTTTATCAACTAATATATGGCTGATTAATTTGCAGCCAGAACTATCCTCTGGGAAGAGGTCAACTCCGAGCTCCTTGAGTTATTTTAGATGAGCCAGAACCTTTAAAATAAAGGATCTGACTGTTTCAAGTTGCTTCCCGTCCAGAGGCGGAGATGAGTCCAGTTCATGGAAAATAGAATCAATAATGGACAAAGCAACTTCATAGTTCTCATCCGTACGCGTCAAATGCTCAATGTCTCTGAGAGCATATCCCTTTAAATGGGACTTGAGATACTGCAACTTAACAGCTTGTGACAAGTCCCTCACTCCATACACATTATTGAACTCCTGCAGGAAGGAACGAAAGGAGTGCTTGTCCTTCTCGCCTGAAAAATCTGAGCATTTTAGGGCTGGGATCTTCAGGCTAAAAGGCTGCATGGGAAAAGACTTGGAGTGTTCACAGCATGTTTTGTTCGAATTTGAAGCTGCTCTCTCATTATCAGAAAGGGCATCAGAAGATCTTCGAGACTTGATTTCATATCCATATTCGACTCTTAACAGTTGAAGAGCTTGAGCCACTTTTATGTGGTAAGCATCAGTAGCGGAAATCTCTTCGTCTAGAAGTGATTGGTCGAACTTGGTGTACTCAGCCCCTATTAATAGGTTTTCGATCAGAGTATCTTGAGTTTTAATGTCCGAGATAATCGAGGTCACCTTGTCAAAAATTGTTTTGATAACAACAGGGTCGATGAGGGTAGGTGACTCTGTATCATCAATGCTGCTTTTTCAGAAAAATAACGAGCTACAATTATTCTTCTTAAAACATCGATTTTCATCTCTTCGAAGGAGACTCAGCTCACCCTGTAATGTCGCTTTTAAACTAGCTGTTGTTTCATCCGAAGAAGATGCAGGTCTTTCATTTGAGAACTCCTCTGTGACCTTTAAGTCTAAATCGTTTAATATATCCATTGTGAATAAATTATATTATATTATATAAACAACAGGCTACTAAAAAGTTATAAAGTCAATTGAGCACACGTGAGGCAACACAAAGTTAATCGCGCACTCATAAGTTAACTGCGCACACGTGAAGCAACTACAGTCACTGGCACATATGAAGCAAACACAAAATCAATTGCGCACGTATAAAGTCAATTACGCACGTATAAGGTGACAGCTATAGAGTCAATTGCACACTCTAGAAACAAACACAAAGTCAATTGCGCACGTATATGTTGACTGCGCACGAAAAGCAACTACAAAGTCACTGCGCACACATGAAGCAAGCAACTATGAAGTCAATTGCGCACGTATATAAAGTTGACTGCGCACACGTGAAACAGCTACAAATCACTGTGCACATATGAAGCAAACACAAAGTCAACTACGCACGTATAAGTTGACTGCGCACCGTGAAGCAACTACAAAGTCACTGCGCACATATGAAGAAACACAAAATCAATTGCGCACGTATAAGTTGACTGCGCACAAGTGAAGCAACTGCAAAGTTACTGCGCACATATGAAGCAAACACAAAGTCAATTGCGCACGTATAAGTTGACTGCGCACACGTGAAGCAACTACAAAGTCACTGCGCACATATGAAGCAAACACAAAGTCAATTGCGCACGTATAAGTTGACTGCGCACACGTGAAGCAACTGCAAAGTCACTGCGCACATATGAAGCAAACACAAAATCAATTGCGCACGTATAAGTTGACTGTGCACACGTGAAGCATGAAACAACTGCAAAGTCACTGCGCCCATATGAAGCAAACACAAAATCAATTGCG